>JAQHUG010000017.1:4829230-4890420 GCA_028555095.1 Dicrostonyx torquatus | reverse complement strand
AATACTTTTATGAATTTGGAAATATATTCGTACCTGCCAAACCTTGGCTATAATAAAAGTATTAATATCCTTGTGTTATTGTGGCATCTCTTTCTCTCTCTCTCTCTCTCTCTCTCTCTCTCTCTCTCTCTCTGTGTGTGTGTGTGTGTGTGTGTGTGTGTGTGTGTGTGTGTGTAGGTGTAGGTGTATCATTGACAGCCAGGTGCACACTTGATATGAGATCTATCATTTAAACATTATCCAAGTGCACACTATAGGGATGATGCTGTAAACAAAACTCTAGCCTTTCTTTTTCCTATAAAACTGAAATTTCCAAATCTGACTTAAAGTCATGATATAATACATATTTCCCTGCCCTGACAATTCCTCAAAATAAGGCTAAATACTCAAGAACCATGAAAAAAAGGTTTATACATGAAACTGGATTTTTTTCTCTAAGAATAGCTGACGTTTCTACATTTAGCGAGAGACATTTAAAATCAACAGTAGTGATGTATTGGCTGTGACTCCTGGACTTTATAGTGACCAATAGAGGAGAACTATGTGAGAGCCTAGCCATTTTCCAGCATCTGGGCTTGGTTTTAAGCACTGAGCCACATCATAATGTCTAGATTTGTTCTTTAAATTAACATCCCATTATGATGCTTTCTGGCAGAAACTGTACAGATTGCAAATGGAGTTGGACTTGGATTTCAGCAAGAAATTAAAACAGTGACAGTTCAGACACTAAGTACTAATCTCTGGCATTCATAGCTCTGGTTTAATCTGAATTATTTTAAGCTTAGGAGACAGAGAAAGGCAGAGAGTCAATTGGCTTTTGAGAGTGAGTTTGAATGGAAGTCGTGTGAACGCGGACACTGACATGATCATGCTATCCAGTTATCACGGAGAATTCTATATTTGCAGCTTCCAATTGTTGGTGCTAGCTTTATGAAGGCTTGCTCAACCTGAGCTCTATGAAGAAGCTTTTAGAACTTCAATTCATGGCAAGTTTGCAGATCTCCTTGAAAACACAGCGTAGATATGAAGCGGCCCACGAGACAAAACTGAGCACTCACTCTGCAAAATATCAATGAGCACTTTTTAATGCTTTTTACGTTTTCTTTTGGAACTTCTGAAGTACTGGTCCCTAAGTACATGATTGCCCTGCTTAACAGTTAATGCAGCGTGGCATCCAAGACATTACAAATTCAAGTGGCTATTCATTTCATTACTTTAAGGGTATCTCAAAAAATCGAATGGAAGTCACCTACTTAGCTAACTTGGGTGGCCTATTTTGGCTCCCACAGCTGCTTCCTGAATGGAATTCAAAGCAAATGAGTGAAAAAAAATCATTGTAGGCATGCTGTGCTCAAGCACACAAAAGTATATTTTTCCAATATCTTTCCGTGATTGGCACATGAAAATGGCCTCTATGATGGGAAGAAGGGAACCACTTTAAAAAAAAAATCTTTCTATGGGTAAAGTCGTTATATAGTGCCACAGTGATCAACATCTTTAGTGTGGGTTACAAGGCTCCAAAATCTGCCTCCCACTGCAATGGCTTATTCTTGGTCCATCCTCCCCCAGTATTAACAGTCAAATCGTTAGGGGTTCCCAGTCTAATGAACTATTTTCTAGAGATGCAGCATAGGCGCAGTCTCTACCTTGAATATCAATGTTCAATGAAAGCATATTACAACGTAATTGAAAATGTTCTAAAAGCCACATTAAGTAATATATAAAAGAAATAGATAATAGTGCTAACAATGCTTACTATTTAGTTTAAAATACTGAAAACAACATATGACTCATGAGAGATAAACCCTTAGAACTTTCCCATCCTTCTTTGTACCAAGTCTTTAAAATCCACTCACATGGTCCATCTTAATTCTGCCTAAGAGAACTAACCATGTGATTACTTTTGGCAACCACATTGAACATTCTAGTTGCTACAACTGACACCCAGGGAACCTGCCTGAGACTGAACCAGGCCCTCTGAATGTGGGTGAGAGCTGTGTGGCTTGGGAAGTTTGTGAGGTCACTAAAAATGGAACCAGGATTTTTCCCTAGTGCATAAACTGACACTTTGGAGCCCATTCCCTAGGAAGGGATACCTTGCTCAGCCTAGATACAGAAGGGAGGGCCTTGGTCATGCCTCAAGCGATGTGACAGACTTTGCTGATTCCCAATGGGAGGCTTTACCCTCTCTGAGGAGTGGAAGGGGGGGTGGCAGATGGGGTGAGGAGAAGTTGGGGGAAGCAGGAGGACAGGAGAGGTAACTGGCATTGGTATGTAAAATAAAATTGTTTCAAAAAAAAAAAACCTTTGCCCTCCCTCCCTTCAGAATTTTGAACAATTTCAACTTCCCCATGCTTGCTCTTCCATGCCCACATATTTGGATGATCACTTTTAACCGTGTACCTTAGATGAACTCTCTATCAAGCCATTAACCACATTGTATTTTATACTTGTACGTCTTTATCTGTCAGCTGCTTCTAACTCTTTGGATCAGGTGCTGGACTTTACCTAAAGGCGTATCTCAAGCACCTGGCAATTGCTTATCACAAGATTCTGAGACTTCGTGTGTGGTCAACAGAACAAGCATAAAACTTTGCAAGTGGGGATTCATTCAACAGAAAGTCTCCAGTATGTATGAAGTGCTGACTACTCGGAGATCACTGTGCTAGCAAACAGTTTCTGTTCCCTGGGTTGTTGTTTTTCAGATCTAAATAAATACCAGGGCCAAAAGTCTCACCAGTGGCCAGCTAATGCATAATGCTTTTGTATAGCCAAGGTGACATTTGAATTACTCCAAGTCCTCTCTCAAAGGACTTGAAAACTGATAAGAACTGTCTTGGGCAAAGAATTAAGTCAACGTTTGAGAGGCAAAGGAAGGAAAGGGGGAGTTTAAGAATGCTTTTGTCTCATAAGGACTAATAGCAAACTGGAAGATGTTTTCATTGAAAGCTAAGCCAGAAAAAAAAAATCTTGACTCCCTCCCCTTCTTTATTCTAATTAGGTATCTAGACCTAAATTATTTTGGTAGGCATAAAATAAATACGTGTCATTTATCTACATATTTTTGATTAAAATATTCATCTGTCTTTGATTAGAATTGCACTGTATTTTGCCTAAATGAGCAAATAATACCCTATATTTAAGGAAAATCAAGAACTTTGTATGATATGAATTTATAAACAGCAAACCAGTGAACCGGCAAATACTATGTGACTGCATGTTCTCTCAACATGGCTCACTTTCGTAATTAGTGACTGTAGCATGTTCTGTGAAAAAGCTTTGTAAACTATAGAGCACTCTATAATGTGAATTATGATAATTATTGAATAGGTCATTAATTAAATACAGCAATATTAGAAAAGTGGAAATTTCCGTTTTCATTAGTCTTCCTAAGTGTGAACTAATGACATGACATTCTGGCAAATCTTAACATCACAGCTTATTTGAAAATTGAGAACAAAAATGAGGTAAAGTGTTATAATTTGCAGGAGGCCTTTGATTCAGCCCTTGGTAGCTGCATAGTTAAATTGTACCAAACATCCAATCTAACAATTCAATTATTTCTCCCTTCTGTTTCTTTCAATTCCAAGATAAACAACCTCTCATTTAACCTTTCTACTCTAGCCTCATGACAACTAAGACTTGGTTTGACACCATCAGTGATATGTTTGATACAGCGAGTTTTATTGTTCTCTCATTTTTTTTGTTGATATAATTGGGTTTTCTTGGAGATGCCACAGGAGCCCAGCATTAATAGCTAGCATTGATTTCTCTGAGGCTCGCTTAGCTTATATGCAAGACATGTCAAATGCTGCCTTGCACTGCAGTGACTTGGAGCAGCTAGCACAGACAGGCAGCAGGTGCAATGAACCAAAACAGTGCCATATCTCATCAATTAGCCACAGCTCCCAAGAGCACTATGTTGGGAAAGACCTCGAGGCCCTGCAGGACCTCAGAGGAACAGAGTTCCGTGATTGATTAAGAGTGTCTGCCATGGGCATGTACTGGATTTTGACCACCCGAGTGCCACATTATTAACACCTAGTGAAGGACAGTACTATATTTCAGGGAACAAACAGGTTCATCGCAGCTTGCAGGTTTACATATGAGCATCAGCACTGACCACATGTCAGGTGACTATATTAACACTCTGTCCCCACCCCCAGTCAGGTGATGTCCCATCCAGAGGTAAGAAATACTGACTTTCTCAGCCAGACTTCCAATATGACTTTAAATGGAATCTGGAATCTCGGCACACCCCACTCAAAGAGGTAACAGGAAACAGCTAAAAAAGATACACATTCTTCATGTCCTGTCAGACCGAAGGATCCTCCCAGTTCTTCATCTTTTGAAACAAACCTTGAGAAAGCTACTTAATGTCACAATCCAACTATCATGAGATGTATACTGACACCATTTTTTTCAAATAAGAGGGCCTTAAGACTGATATTTTAAAGTGAAAAAATAATTTTAACAGAGCATGAATTTTCTGTTATTGTTTAATCTACCAAAAAAAAAAAAGTCTCAGAGGAAACGCAAAGAAAAGAAATTAGCTCCACACTGCTTACAATTGCTTTCTGCTTCTGCCTCTCCCTCTGCTTGGCCCTCTCAGATTCCCGCTTCTCATACTCTCTGCGGTATTCATCCCTCTTCAGCCTCTCGTGCTGATAGGCTTCATAGCTGTCATACCTGGGAAACACAACTTCATCATTAGGCCAACCACCACTGTTTGTATGAAAAAAGCACATTGTCACTTGGGGAGGGAACAGGGAGAGTTTGGGGGTCACATCTTGCCGTCTAAAGGAGGGGATAAAGGGAGCTGAAGGAAAAAGACAGGCCTCATTACCTGGGCCTACGACTGTAGGGTGACCTTGAACGTGATCTCACATACAAGGGAGAATTGCGGTGTGTGCGGTGTCTGTAGTGACTTGATTCATAGTAGTAGCAGGATCTGGGAGAGAGGAGAAAACCAAAAGGACGTTTGCAACTGGCTCTTAGCCCAGTGTACTGGGACCACTGAACATCATTGGAAGCTCAGGGCTGTATGAATTGCCTTCTCCTTACTAGCAAGATCTTCCAGTGATAGCTTGCCATCAGACAAGAGACCAAAGAAGTCTCTTTTGGTCAGACCAGAGACCAAAGAAGTAACCAATTCCTTCTCCATGTCTCTTACTGATGTTACCATGGCTCATGGAATGGGTATTCTGTCAGGTTTATCTTATAAGAATCTCAACTCTCCAGACACAAGGCTTCTTTTCAGGAAATGGACAAAGTTAGTTACACAAGCAAGTTTCTTACAAATGTCTCTCTGTGTTCTGATTGGCCGAGGTTGAGTGCTCAGAGCTGGGTGTGTGAGAGAACAAGAAGTATGGTCTGGGGAAGCACATGCCTCAGTTAATTGGTGGTCTGGCTCCAAAAGAGTAACCCTGAGGTTGGAAATTTTCTCTGACTTCTGGAGAAACACTTTAGCAATGGGTGGATTTCGACAACCTTACCTTGAAGACGATCTACTGCCTGGGGACCTTGACCTTGACCTGGAGTATGGTGATCGGGAACACGATCTGTGTCGAGAAAAGGATCTTGAACGAGAGCGCATCCTTTGGGGTCTTTGAGAAAGTAAGCATTTGGGTGGTGACACTGAATCTCGACACGGAGAGTTAAAAGAAGAGCAAGAAGGCGACACATCAAACAATGAGTAGGACTGCGTGCCATCCCAAGGGTAGCTCAGTTTATCACTTTCATCTTCACTGTCATCAAATAGGCCATCCATGGCTAGTCCTGAATTTATAAACACAGGTAGTTTGGAGAATTGTTCATTACTGAAGTCGCCATCCCTCAGTTCACTGGTCTTGTCTGTTTCGTCATCAAAAACAGCTTGACTGGGATGACCGAAGTGCTTGTTCAGCTCAGCTCGGATTTCCTGGTCTTGGAGCTGTTTTCTGGTGCTGCAAGGAGAGACTTGCTTGCTGGCCTCCAAAGTCTCTCTCATGTAGCATTGGCCTGAATCTGTGGAAGAGCAGATGTGCCCCTGCCAGTCACAGGAGGCATCTTTGTATTCTAGTTGTCTAGAGTCTTGAAGCTCCTGTGATATGTTAATGAGTATATCCGTTTTGGAATTGATTGACTGACAGTAGTCATGGTCACCAAACAGCCGTAGGCTGGGCCGTTTAGTCTTCCTTTCCTCGGGTCCCCGGCTGAGCACTGAGGACTTGCTGAGTTGGGCATACAACTCAGATTGCTCTGGCCCTTTCTTGGTGGAGTGGCTGCCTTGGGTACCAGAGCACTCACTGTACCGGGCCCTCTTTGATGGTGGTGGCACCACGGTCTTACAAGAGGGCTTCAGCTTTGGAGAAGCCTTAAAAGGGTTATCTTGGTTGGCTTTATGAGGAGGAGTTGTGGGTGGAGTTAGGCCTATGACAAAAGAGAAACAAAAAGAAATGCGGGGAAATAAAGAGAGAAAAGAAACAGAAAATGTTCTTCAAGGATAAACACATTACCTAATTTTTTCTTGGATTTCATTTCAGACTATGGTTAAAACTGAGTAAAGAAAGAGGAAACTAAATTCATGACAAGTCCTGAAAACTGGATTCTACTCCTAAGTCCCTGTCAACCAGCAAAAGGTGCATGGGTAACGCCAGTCAGCAGCAAGGGCTATGATATTTTGTTATTTCAAATGTCTATGCTAACAAACTCTTCAGCCTAGAAAACAGGAATGTGTCACTGCTGGCAGCCCCAGCAGCAGGTGTCACCAACACTGGTATTTTCAAAGGTGTTGCAGGAGTCACTTAAAGCAATCCATGTGGTGGCACCTAAGAATCATGGCACAGCCTTGGTGGCATTTGTCTGTAAAGAATGCTGCAGGAAAAAATACAAGTGGTTCAAGGCTCTTAGAACAATCAAGAATCTACCCTTGGGGCAATGTTTTTCAAAAAGTGAAATGAATGAAAATTTTGGCCAGGGTAGGAATGACATACATAGAGAATTTTGAAATAGGTTCAGTAAAATAGGATGGGCCCAGCCGAACACAGGGAATCAGAGCTCCTCCACAACTCGACAGCAATGAGTCTTTGTCTCCACAGTTCATTAACTTAGTAAACCATGGCTAATGTAGGTATAATACATTCTTGTAAGCATACCTAATACATTCTGTCTAAAATATGGTTCTGCAATGGAAAGCTAAGTGCAAAGTGACTCTAAATATCTCCAGGCCAGGGGACCGTTTTGTTTACAGCACATCATCACCGAGGGCGTGAGACAGAAAGACCGAAACGATTCCAAGCTTCAGCAGCTAATGACATAAAGAACAAATAAGGGAAGACAGGGGCATCTATGGGTTGGTGCCTTGTCTGCCTAGCCAGGGTAGGCTAGTCTGAGGCCTAGTCGTTTCCTCAAAGTCTCACCCATGAATAATAAACTCGATTCATTCAGGAAGTATCACTATGAAGCTCCAGTGTCCAAGAAACTTTGAAGGGGGGAAGGCCGCAGTTCAAATGGTTTTATGCTTACAAGGGAACATTTTAGTTTACAATAGATTTTCTCTTTAGGAGGATGGGTGAATGCTATTCAGCAGGAAAAAAAAATGGTTTCAAGTCTGCTAACAAGCCTGGGGTGAGACTTAAGGCAACTGTGCATTTCAAGGGGGAAAAATTACCACCTTGCTGGAAAAAAAATATGTCAAGAACCAAGTAGGTCACAGAGAGCCACATGCAATTTTGATATAAACAGGATGACGCTGTCTTGTTCTCCTACTTGATGATAAAGATGCCGAAGAAATTAACGTTTTCCCTTAAAGGAAAGATTCTGGCCCAATCTCAGGCAATTTTTAGCATGCTGAGCTAATTGTCTCCATGGAGAAAGGTAGGGGTGGCATTCAGGAGCATGGACACCCTTCCCTTCGGCACACCTGAGTCCACTGGAGCTGGCTTCATCCATGTGCCCACTCTGCAGCGGCAGAAGAGCAGGTAACATTTTCCTGCGTAAAACTTCTGTGCCATTGAGGTGCACGCTCCTTTTGCTCCCTCCCTTAGAAAGAGCATGGCTTGTTTCTAGACTGAGAAGCTCCTATTTCTTTTCTTCCTCATTTTGTTTAGACTTTGCATTGCTCTGTGTAAAGATTCCTGTGTAGAGATTTCTACCATAGGCTATCTGTGGTTACCAACACAAGACATTTTAAAGGCCCCATGCTCAAAAAAAGAGATGTCAAGTTCCTGAATAGTTGCTATTAGAGTCAGACAAAGATGCTCCTAAACTGATGATGGGAACACGGAACTGGCTCAGCCAGTTTTGTGCCTATTGCATATACATGAGAACCTGAGCTTAAATTAGCAGTCTGGTGTGGCCGAATGTACCTGGAACTCTTATGTGATGGGCATCAGAGACAAATGGCTTCCTGAAGTTCATTGGCTGGAAAGCCTGGCTACATCCATGGGCCAGTTTCAGTTTCAGTGAGAGACTTCATTTCAAAAATAATAAATAGAAGGTGAAGAGAGTCTGAAGAAAGCCATCTGAACCTGACTTCTGGCTTCCTCATGTGCCTTCATCAGTGTGTACCTTCTCACACATACACACACATGCACACACTAATGCTAACAAATACCATGCCACATATACACAACACAATACACACTCAAACACTAATGCTGAGTAACCGGAGTACGTGCCAAGAAGTGCCAGTCAAACAGCCAAAAGAAGTGGCCCTTGAGGAGAGACTGCCATTCAACATCCAGAATCGATCTACATAAATCTCTTTATGCTCATCCAGTTTACGACAAGGATTTTTCAGTTCTAATGATTCATATTGGAGTGGCTCACTTCATCGGTACTACATGTCTCTGAATTTGTCTTTTAAAAAAAATGAGAATCACATCAGTTTTCTGCAGAGAGATCATGAGGACTTTGTAGGATGCTGCCTAGATTTAATTGTCTACGGGTTATTTTGTTTATTTTCATTTTTGCAGTTTCTTTCTGAGTAGCTGGTCTCACATGGCAGTGGCCTAAGAGCACTTAGGAGTCTAGTTACAAATTTTTAATGAGATGGTTCCCGGACCACACGCTGAGAACCAAGGTCTTTGAACATCTGTGTCGCACATGGCCTTTACTCCAAATATCTGTGTTTTGACTGACAGTCCAGATGTATAAAAAGAAACCCTGAACTTCAGAAATGCCAAATTAGGCCACTATAAAAGAGAGACTAACTCTAAAAATACCTCAACTATCTAGGGATTTTAAATATAGAAATTCTTTTACTCTTGAAAATTTGAAACCCTCATCCCAGTATCTATGTTCATTATTGTTTAAATAAATGGTTTTCCAATTGTTCTTGGATGTGGTGATTCCCTGATCATACTTTCAGTTAAAGACAACATTTTTTTTCCTACAAAGAGCCTATGAGAACCTACTTTTTTTCCTATGAGAACCTATTCCCACAGAACAGACATCCACAGCACACCTACTGTGTGCCAGATGCGGGTTACTGGTATTTCAAAGACTCCACCCCATGGACAATACAGCCGCTTTTAATGAAGAGGTAATTCTGCTAGCTCTGGAATAATTACGTTTTGTTGTAGAAATGCTAAAAATGGGTGGAAATATTCTGTGGGAGGCGAAATGTGTGCTGCGAGGGAAGACGCCAGGGCTATGAGTCTCTGCTCACATCACCTGCTGAATCAAACCCTACTCCCTCATCAGACGGTAAAGAGTAAAGTGTTAGTGCATGGGAGAGTAAGGGACAGATTCTAGATAATTCACTATTTTTAGACTCCTTACCACATTCCCAAATTCAGAGAATACTTGTGACCAAGACTGAGAGATCTCATGAATGACAGACTTTCTATCACCCGGTGCTTAATTGAAAATCTATTTCCAAATATAGTTGAAACCTAAGGCAAAATAAAGGAAAGCAGAAGCACAAAAGACATTTATTATTATTATTTTTTTTAGTGTTGTGTCAAACTTTTAAACATAGCTGATAGGACAGGTTACCCCCCTTGGCCTCTGAATCAGCTATATTTCTCTAACCTGGCTTGCTCTGCCCACAGTTTCTTTCCCTGTGGTCCAGGGGAGGTCAACCCTCAGTTCCTTAATGCTCAATTCCTTTGCTCATCTTTCCACTAATGGCTGGACTCTCAATTTCATGCCACAAGCCTAAATCAACAGTGCTAATGCCTCCCATAACCTCTGGCTTCTTTCCTGTGTGTTGATTTTTCTGGGGAATGTGTACATTTTGGTGTTGACAGTACAAGGTATATTCCATGCTCTCTCTTGAACTTAGCAGGTTTTGACAGATTTATGTGAGGACAGATGGCCATTACAGGCTGAAGGCTGACAAGAGGCAGTTCAGAGCATTGTTAAGACACTTGCACAAACTCTCAGCAGTGCAGCTCCGTGCAGAATGTAATTCAGACTATAGCTTTTTTATTGCTGCCTATTTTCTTTTGTCAAAAGAGCCTGCTGTGCAGAGCAACAAATGGCTGCTATTACCCAGAATGTAATGGGTGTCAGACAAATCACGTAACACAAACAATCAAGAGTATGTAGGTCATATTTCAACAGAGCACAACCTTAGCAATATTTATGATTACTGCATTGAAATGTGCTCTATAATAAACAAGTACCTCTACATCACTCACACTTCTGCACTGCCGATCGGGGAGAAGTGGCACACACTCTACAAGTCATCGCTCGAAACAGCCCTTTTATTTAAAGAAAAAAAGTCGGAGGCAAGTTTTGCTTTGCTTTGTTTTTCATTATGTGCCATGAAGGGTGGCTTGCTTTGAGCGGCTCTCTTCGGAGTCTGTTTGCTTAATTGAATGACTCTAAGAAACGATGAAGCTCCTGCCCTGTTTCTTGAGCCCTGGTATCCACCTAATTCTGCAGGACTGTTTTTTCTTACCTTTCATTATGCACGGTTCATAACCTGGCTCTGAATGCCCTGCCATCTCTACAGTTTACTTCTGAGGTAACTTAACAACAAGTTTTTCCTTGGGTTGTGTGACAGTTTAGGGTTTGAAGGGAAAACACTGAGGGCTAGTGCAAAGACAAGCAGGTCTTGTCTTTCTCAAGTATCCCAGAACTTCAAAAGCAGAAGGGCGGGCCTGTCAGGAGAAGGAAGAGACGGCTGATGTGCTGGGACAGCAGCTACGGCTGCAAGAGCTGCTCGAGTGTTGGGCTGATCTTGGTTTTTCTTCTGTCCTCCATCTCTCATCCATTCCGACGAGTCACTGTGGACCACAACATCCATCCACTAAAGTGTTAACACTTGATGCCGTAAGTCCTCCTATGCACTACCCTGGTTCTCTGGCGGGCATTCATTCACACTGACTGGGAATTCCCTGCCTGATGTCACCAATTACTTTGAGTATCATCCTGTTCATCAGGGATGAAATTGACTTTGCAGAAAAGTTTCAAAACTTTTCCTACAAAAACAAAACAAACAAACAAAAAAAAAGCCTAATATTCCAATTTTTAGTTGTGGAATCCGAAGCCACGGTTATTACTAATTGTCCCGTAGGCACTTTCCCACAGACCTGAAGCTGAGAACCTGGAATTACAGTTATCTACTGCCAAAGCCCGCAGCTGAGATGGGGTGGGAAGTTACTTTGTTATCCTTGGCTTAAATACGCAATGGGATAGTATCATTTCCAGAAAAGCAAACGGAAGAAAGAGTGAGCATCACAGACCTCGGGCCGAGAAGAAAGAGGCTGGAAACAGAAGCTAAAGGATAACACACCTGCCAGTCAGAGCAGCCAAAGACCGCACTGGGTCCCAAAGTCGCTTTTTCATGGATGCTTTCTAAATAGGAATGGATTAAATAACTTGCCAAAGTCACTTCCCACTTTCCTTTTAAAAATCACATGTATGCATTTTTTAATGTATGCATGTGGTGGCAATTGGGTGTGTGCGTGTGAGTGCACGTGTATGTATGTGCACAGAGAGGTGTGTGAGGGCTTAAGGGGATGAAGGTCAGAGAACAACACACAGGAGTTGGCTTGCACCCTCCACCACAGGAATCGCAGTGATCAAATTCAAGTTGTCAAGCTTAGCAACATGTGCACCATCTCACTGGCCACTTCCAAATCTTCTGTAGCAGTTTGTGGTTTTTTCCTGCAAAACCACTAGCTACTGTTTATATTGTGCGTTTGTCTATTTGTCTCAAGGCTTATCGAATGCAGAAGAAATAGCTATCAAAAGAACATGCTGCATATACACTGTCAATGTTTGCTTTATAAAAGTAAAGATTCTTCTTTTAAACAAAAACTTCAAAATAGGAGAAATTAGACATGAATTTGTTAACGTGTGTTCCTTTTAACCACAAGTTCACTAAATGCACATTGAATAATTAATTATTTAAACCAAGTGAAAATACTCAGTTAAAAATAAATGACATCACAAAATGCAGATTGTAAGCAATCATGGAGTGCCCAAACCCCAAGTAGGACATCCATAACAGAACCGCCACCTCTAGATTTTGAGATCATCATAAAAGTAGAGGCAGAGAGATAGTAAGAACCTGAAGACCAGGTTGACTGTTGCAGGCTTGTGCCTTCTGGCTATGGCCTGCATGAACCTGTGAACTCTAAACAATGTGGCTGTCTGCATAAGACCTGAATGTAGGCAGTGAATGGCTGCTCAGGGAAGTAGAGCCAGTTGTGTTGTTTTCCGCCTCCTTCTCCTCCTCCTCCTCTTCCTCCTCCTCTTCCTTTCTTCTTCCTTTTCTTAATTAATTTTTCAGGGATGAGACTTCAATACTAACTGGTTAGCCCCAAATAAGGGCAATACTACTTATAGTGTGTGTGTGTGTGTGTGTGTGTGTGTGTGTGTGAGAGAGAGAGAGAGAGAGAGAGAGAGAGAGAGAGAGAGAGAGAGAGAGAATGAGATAGAAAGAAAGAGAGAGAGTAGTATATGATGGCAATAACTATAGAAGGAGAGGACTTGAAATTGAGAGAATATGGTTTGGGGAGGAGGTGTAGGAGGGTTGAAATGACGCAAATACAGTGTACTCATTTATAAAATCTTCAAAGAAATAAAATAATAACAAATCAAATTAGCCACAGTGTAGCCAAGGACATGTGAACAGGGGGAAATGTGGGCAGAACCCAGGGTCCCAGAGTGAAAAGACAGCGGATTATCCTGTTCTGCTCACTTTGTTCGTGCGTTATAAAGCAGCTCTGTCACTTTCACTGTGTTTATCATGATAATGAAAACATTTAAGCATACACATAAAAGCTGGGGACCAGTCATTTTGGTCCCTAACCAATCTCCTTCATGTCTTGAGTTTCAAAAATCACCTTGTTAAGCTGACATTGCTTTGCCATTTCCATTTCAGACACAAAAATGTGTTGGTAGTGTCTGAAAAATCTCCATATGCAATAGATTTAGATGCCTTCTGCCAAAAAAGCGTTCTCTGTTCTCTCATCCTGCTTCACTAACAACAGCTATTTTGAAATCAAATTAGTTTTTACACCTGTAAAAGACAAGAGGGTTTTTTTTTCTTTATCAGTCACAATAAGCTAGCTTAGGACAATCACAAGGAAGTCAGAGCAGCTGGCAATACCTAATAAAACCAACTCCCTCTCTCGTTCCTCCTGCCTCCCAAAGATGTTGCAGATGGGGCACACACATTATTCTGGAGGTCTTAGAATTCTGTCGAGTCTTTACATTTCCTCTTGAATGTTTGGGGAAATTCACTAACAAATTTTGAGAGTAAAGTAAAAGAAGACAAGAGGAGGATGCATACAGAAGATGCATATACGATCTGTCTCTACTAAACAGAATAGGCATGTAGATCAAAGATCAACGAATCAACTGTGTGGATGCTGTTTCTACTCCATTCACCCCCTGCTGCACCTGTGGCAGACATCACTAATTGATCATGACATTCCCACTGAGTACAAACTTGGCCTCAGAATCTCTCTCAACACCCTGCTTCTGGCAGCCAATACCGATCAATGGCACTTTGGCAAGACCAAAGAAAACTATTTAACATAACAGATGCCAACAACTATCTTTAAAATTCAGAAAAGGAATCCACACTCCGGTCAGTTCACCACAAAGTTACTGTCAACATATAGTTTTTTTTTAGATAATGGAATGGGCAAATAGTCAAAATTATATATATATATATGTTTTATATGCCAGAGAAGAACCACCAGAGTTGGTGGTAGTAGTAGAAGTAGTTGTTGACAGACTCTGAAAGATCTGTGGCTTACACCTCCATTTTCTAGACCCTCTGCGTGTACCCAAAGCATTCATTCAGTGTTTGCAGAAGTAGAAGAAGGTTAGTGTGTGCCTTAAAAGAGAAAACATCATAGGTGAGATTGCCAAAGAGAAACCAGAAGTGTTAGAGACAGTTGAGACTCCGAGCTTGAGCGGCAAGGTGCACTGGCCTCTACAGAAGCTAATATGGACTGAGGGCCTATGTGCTATGCTTGCTGTCGTACTCAGTCTCATTGAACCCTCCCAGAGACTCCAGCACTAAGTCAAACTTGAGTTTGTCTAGCATCAGAGTGGGTTTTGTGTAACTTCACTAAGACAGACCGTCTCTTTTATCCTAACAATGTACTTTTAATTTTATCTTTGTTGTTTCTAAAGTGCTTAAGATCAAATTGAGCTACGTGCAATTGTCATATTTTGTAGGGCATTAGTGGTTAAACACTGGAATTATTGTATTCTGCTACTTTGAGTCCAACAGTAATCTCACTCACTAGTTGTGAATATAACCTAAAAGGTGAAGAATGACCAAGGATGCAGAACAGTCATAGCAATCAAAAGATCAAGAAGAAGAAGTATGGGTCCCTTCTTGTGGTCTCTTGATGATATCATGCCTACGCCAAGCACACTGCCATCGGACACTTTGGCTCTTTGCCTTCTTGATTCTCGCTTTCCACCATGTTTCCAACACCAATGCAAACACTTCCCTTTCTTAAGACGTGCCAAGTCAGAGGAGCCTACTTTGACACTCCTTCCAACACTTAACAGTCTTCAACACTCTAAATCTTCTGTGAAAACACTTCCTTGAATAGAGATGGGGTATCACTGTGGTTCCTGATGCCCAATGTTGGCCATTGAGCAATGCATTCTACAGAAGATGGGCATCACTCACTACATAGAATTGCTTCTATACCTACAATAGTGCTTATCACTATAAAATTCTTCCTTCTACCCAATATCCTCCTTTACACTAACTACAAGACTGCACTCTCCACACCTTTCAGTCCCTCCACGTAACTCCTAATTTCTTCATCCCAATTCCCTCTAGTGTATAATGCAATTTGATTCCAGCTCAGCTTCCCTACATAGTTACTGATATCAAACTTAGCAAACTGGACATCCTTTAGGTTCATCTTTCCTAAAGGTGCCAAAATGTTATAAATAATATGCTGTTTTTCTTTTGTGCCACTTATCAATGAACATTCTTTTCTCAATAAGCTGTTAGGCCATACCTCAAACTTGAGAACACTTACTTTATACCTCCTTTGACTAGATCCTGTTTTCAGCACCAGACATGGAATTGTTTCTATGTCTCACTCTGACTGTAGTCTCACCAAGGCCTGACATATTACCAACAATGAGGAGAAAGGAAAGGCAATCGTGGTAAATTGGTTTCCATTGTACAAATAGTCTTTCAGTGATATAAGGAGAATGAAGTATTTTAATTAACAATATAAGCATCAAGTCCTTGACAGAAATAAATGTACTGTATAAAATGTTAAGGATGTCTAACATCTAGAAAAAAGTCTCCACCTACCTTTCCATAGAGTAGGCGACTAAAAACTCAAACTCGTAAGGAAATTATTTAAAACTGAGCACCTGGGATGGGGAATGCAACTTGGTGGTACAGCGCTTGCCTAGTAGATGCAAGGACTCTCCTTCCTCCCAAATAATACAAAAATAGATAAATAAGCTCCAAAGAAATGACTCAGAGGTTAAGGACACTGGCCGCTCTTCCAGAAGACCCAGGCTCTAATTCTAGCGCCCCACACAGTGGCTGTCAATTGCTTGTAACTCCAGTCCCGGGGATCCAATGCTGTCTTCTAGCCTCTGCTGGCACTGCACGCATGTAATGCACAGGCATACATACAAGTAAAACATCTACCAAATAAAAATATAAAACTAAATAAAATTTTTAAAAAACCTACAAAAATAAATAAAGAAAATAAAGCTAAACATTTTATAATATCATAACATTTTTAGTGGAATGAATACAAATGGTGTGATGTGTTCATATTTATAAATTAGGAAGAAATCCTGGCAAAAAGACAGCCAATATCGACCTAGATGTAATGAGGCATAGATGTCCCCCTTAGCACTAGTGGGGCTATAAATAGAAATATCATTTTGCAAATCAATGTAGCCATGTATGTATCAGAGTGCCCTAACATATTTAAATGCTTATTTTTGGCAATAACAACTATTAGGAATCTATTTTGAGAAAATCAGATTTTAAAATTTGTGCACAAAGATTTCTCCCAGTGTGCTATTTCAAAATAGTAACATTATAAACAACCTAAACATTTAAAAATAAGCATTTGAGCAAATAAGTTTCTATTTACCTACTCAAATGAATAGTATACGGAACTGCCATATCCTAATAATAGAATTGGAGATGGTACAAAAAATAGCTTATGTTAGGCGAAAACTTAGGCTCTAAAATTATATAAGCATTTACTGACATACATAATGATTACAGTTACAAGCATCTATCTAAAGAAACCAATTCTATGAATATTTTAATTTTAGAACTCTGAGGAATTTTCAACTGGCTTATGTCTACATTTCGAATCAGCTGATATTAGTTATACTCAGAACAAATATCTCTTTAGTGTAAAGTCAGGCATTGGTACATAACTAGAGAAGCTATCTTGCTCATTTCTAAAACAGAGTGCCTAACTGCACAAGCTCTGGACCCTCTCAATTAATAGATCACTTTCAGCTGCACGCTACTGAGCTGCACAGTGCTGTATCTTCTAAAGCCTGCTAGTGGTCATTGGTCCAGGGACTGTTACTAGATAAGATGGTAAAGTTTTATATAAATGAACGGAATGTGAGTATGATCATTTGTTTATATTAAAAGACACAATGTAAATTTATAGAATAGACACTGTCAAATTGGTGTGTGTTGTGTGTATGTGTGTTTGTGTGTATGTTATTGAAAAGCACTGAGAATATCACAAAAAATCCAGAAAAAATGCACTCAGATTATCATTCCTCAGAAAAACATGAAATAAAATTGGAGAGCCTCATGGCATTTCATTAGTGTGATTTATGCAAGAAAAGATGAATGAATTCCTGGTGAGCACACTGAAGCTCAATGCCGTGCCCGCTGTCTCCTAACAAAAGTGTGGTATGTGAATGTACATTTATATGTTCCAAGCAAAAGTTAAATGAAGAACTGCAGATCAGTTTGTCAAAGAAACTCACCAACTATTTGTCTTTTCTGGTCAAATACGAAGGCCACTCTTAAAGATAATACATGCACACAACAGTTCTGTAGGAGGGACCTTCTTTATTTCTGTGCTTTGAATGGTTAAATAAAGACTGCCTGGCTTGTAAGATAGGTCAGCCCTTAGGTGGGCGGAGTAGACAGAACGGAAGTTCTGGGAAGAAAGGAAGTGAGAGGGCAGTCGCCATGTGGCCCCCGTCACAAATGGAAGTACCTTAGAACCGTCCGGTAAGTCACCCACCTCGTGGTGACATACAGACTTTTATAATGGGTTAGTTTAGATGTGAGAGCTAGCCAAGAAAAGGCTAGTGATAATGGGCAAGGCAGTATTTAAATGAATACAGAGTGTCATGTGGTTATTTTGGGTGCAGGCGGCCAGCGGCTGAGCGGGCCAGCAGCTGGCGGCTGGAAGCTGGGTGCTGGAAACCCAACATGCACCTCTCCTCTCCCACTCATTTACAACACAGTTCTTCCCATTAAAGCATATAATGTATTTAAGAAATCAAGATACGGGCTAGAGAGATGGTTCAGCTGTTTAAGAGCATGTTCTGCTCTTTCAGAAGACGTGAGTTGCATCCCCAGCACCCAAGTCTGGTAGCTTTCAACTACCTGTAACTGCAGCTCCAAGTGGATCCATCGTTCTCTTCCATACTCCTTGGGCATCTGCACCCACGTGCACAAATCCACACTTACAGACATATAAACATAATTTTATAAACTAAAAACAATTATTATAAAAAGAAACAAAGTTATGCATATGCTTACCAGTGAATTTATGCATGAATGTGTGCATGTATATGTAAACCTGTTTGTGTGTGTGTGTGTGTGTGATCTGCATACACACACCATGATATTAACTACTCTGCTGCTTGACCAAACCATGCAATCATGCAGTAGACCTTTGATAAGAAGGTAATTTAGCAAACTCAAAGTGTGAAATTAAACTTGACGACAATGACCATGGTGCGTGTAGGCACCACAGTTCTGGTTGAAAGCATCTTGTTTAACGTACTGTCCCTTTATCCTTATCAGCAATGGCCAGAGCCAAGGTCTTTCTGCTTTAGACATCCTAAGACTTCCTCTCTGGTGGATGCCAAGATCCTCCATTTACAACCTAAAGCCCCATTTACAACCCACTCAGAAACTTGTCTAGGAACTCTTCAGTTAATCCAAGGTTTAAAGCTCCTTTGTCTCCATGTGCCACATGGACTAACTAGAAGAGTTCAGAAGTCTCAAATGCTCAAATGATGAAGACAAAGAAACAAAGATATATATTTATATATATACACATACATACATACATACATGCATACATACATACACACATTGTGGCTTGCTAAAAAGGCTTATTTTCATTTATCTCCTTTCCTGGAAAGATATATATAGGAATGAAGTATATGAATACATACATATGAATGACAGATGAATAGTAGATAGATATGTATATGATAGCATTATACTACTAAATATGTCAAAGAGTGAGAAAATCTTATACATGAAGTACTGACAATAAATTTGAATTTAAGGGTTACCTCTGTTTTCCATCTTGGTGACATTTCATACATTATTTAATATCACTAACTTATTTTTTATCAAAAAATATCACTCTCCTCATTTGGTCACTGTGGACTTGATTGAAACCACTTATATGTCAATCACAGTTATTGGGTGGGAGATCAAAGATGTTAATTTCAAAATGCATTGTATAAAATTCTCAAAAGAATTAATACAAATATTGTTACTAAAAAAAGTCCTAATGTCTGGGTGTCTTATCCTGAAGTAGTGTTCTTTGAGAATCCAGATAAAAATCATGTGTCACAGGGGCTGGGCTAGTCCTGAAAATGAGTGAAACCATCTCTTTAAAACACTTTTCCGTTTAAGGTTTCGGGGGTTTTGGTGTTTTTGCTTTGTTTTGAAGTAAGCAACTGAAGACGTTTTGCAGATGACTTTTTATCCAGTTCCACTTGTCCTCTATGTAAGTGAGAATACAGCCTATCATCGAATACGGATTTCACAGAGAGAAGTTCCAACTGAAATAAAAGCTTACCTGCAGTTCCAGAGAGTTCCACACTTAAGGTTCGCTCAATAGTCTTGTTCTCAAATGGGGAACCCTTGGGGTCACTGGAAGATATGGCACATTTATAAAAACAAACTGAAATGGAGTTGCTGTAGCCAAATGTATTAGAACCCCCTTCCCTTTCTGAAAATGGTTGCGTTTCTTAATACTTACTTTGGTGACTCTGGGGTCAGAGGAAGAGATAAAGTTGTTGGTTTGGCTAAAGGAAAGAAGAAGAAACTAATTATAAAATATTGAGTCTTTTACAGGTCAAATTTCTGCTGTACTCAAGTAGGAAACAATGAGGCAACTGTAGGAAGAAAGTAAGGGAACCCTGAATGTTGGCTAAAAGACAGACTCCAGTCCATTATGCCCATTTTGCTAAAGCAAATTCCAAACAACATTTGAGTCAGTACAAGACCATTAGGAAACACATACAAACAGAGCATTTTCCCACAAATGCACCATCTCATTAAGGACACGAAATTTGCATCATATCATG
Source organism: Dicrostonyx torquatus (assembly GCA_028555095.1). Lineage (NCBI taxonomy): Eukaryota > Metazoa > Chordata > Mammalia > Rodentia > Cricetidae > Dicrostonyx > Dicrostonyx torquatus. The sequence continues at coordinate 4,870,422 of JAQHUG010000017.1, read as the reverse complement.
GAAGAGAAATATTGTTTTCTGTTTTTAATTTGAAATCAGTACACGGCTTGTTTACACTAGGAAATAGCAGAGTAACTATGAGGTGACAGATCGTTATGAATATTCAGTTGGTTTTATGCCTAAAATGCATAGTTTTATATCAAGCCCTGAGAATAGGAAATTTCTGAGACGAAGATTCGAGCAATAACCATCATTGAGAGATGATGACAAATTGAGGACTTTGACCTGAATGGTTTCAATGGAGTTTGCATCCCAAATCTGATAGACAATCGAAGGCATCACATTTATGAGCTAAAATATCAACATTTTTCTTTCCGTCCTGAATATCACAGAATCTTACTTCCATAGGTGTCTTTTTTCAACAAGAAATACAAGAATAGGAATCTTCTTGCTCTAATATTTCAACTACTTTTCTATGTCAACTTTGTGCTTTGAGTGGGAAGAAGAGGATAAACGATGACAAATATTATATATATTTTTATTTATTTATTATATATGTTTGTCTACGGCTATGGATGCGTGTAAGATTTTGTCAATTTTTTTGCTAATTACTTTCAGAAAGTCAATAGGTAACTACATGTATAATGAAGATCACAGAGTTGAAACAAAAATGGTCTCTGAGTAGTTTTTTACTTTATGATTGAAAACTCTAAGGCAAAGAGATGCTAAGTGCTGCCTACAGGGCCATAAAACCAAATCTTGGCAGAGTTGGACACTAGGATGTTCTCTTCCTCTTATTATCAAAAGGAATTGAATTCAATACACCTTAAAGGAAGTTAACCAACCCTAATAATTAAGGTTCTTTGAAATGTAAAAATATTATTTATGTCTAAATTAAACTGAAATAAGGTACTTTACATGAAAAATTATATTTACATATTTAATTTGTAGATTAGAATTTATTTTTTAAACAATTGAATAGTAAGTATATCATCTATCCAAAGTGCATCCAGAAATATGAAGCTCATGCTGTCTTCTACAAATTAGGTACATTGATTAATTGGCTTCTACATATATACAGCTAGATGAGCTGATTATACATTAATTTTTGAGTATGCCTAATTTAATCAGCCTTTCACAAAGAATAAATTTATGAACAAATTTTACTCACTTTTATGGTATTTTGCTAATAGCCAGGATAATTTACGCAGGTCCTATAGACAATACTACCCTATTAGGAACAATGAGATAAATCACACGATGAATGTACATTGAAAATCAGAAACGGGGATCCACAACAGGCCATGTTAAATTCTCACACAAATGATTCCAAAATTCAGATAGCTAGATACAGGGAATCCCAAGAGCAACAGAGGGAGAGAACTGGCCCCAGCCGTGCTGAATACCAGCAGAGTCAAGCAGAAAATGAGAGGCCTATGCAGGGTGCAGTCCTGCAGCCGCCCTCAGAGTGGAACCCTTGACGGCACATGGGCTCACAGGTACTCTCTCACAAGCACCAGTGATTTCCTTCGTAGGGAATTGCACTGGTGCTGTTCAAGGACTAGTTGACCACAGGCTGCTGGGACCCTTAGAGTTACCTTTCATGTAGATGCTATTTCTGAAAAAAGATGTGTGTGAGTGAATGAAACAATGAGACCCGAGCACACACTGTAGACTGGGCAATTATTCTAAGGAAGCAAAAAAGTGCATAATGCCACCCTGTAAGGAAGAGCAGCACAAAAGCCCAGTCAGGAACATCACCTCCCTGTCCTCCTCAAAATAGTCTCTGACTGTTCGTACGACTTCAACTTTTTAATTTGAAAAACTTAAACAATCTTAGAGGGTAAGCACCTATGGGTTATTAATCACAGGCTAGGCTTCATTTCTCAAGACTTCTAATAACTATGGGATTTCTTTTTCTTTTGATTCAGCTGGCTTTGTTCTGGGATGAACATTTTAGGCCTTATCATAGACCTACACTTTAAAAAAATTCTTCATATACCTGGTCTCCCTCAGAGAATCCATTTTTCTGGGACCTATTTAATTGTTTAATGACATGGTTTGTAGAAGTTTATGGTAATATTTAAAAGTAAATGAACTTTAAGAAAGTCTCAAACTCTGATTCTGAGAGAATCAGAGAGAGAGAGAGAGAGAGACGCAAGAGACAAAGAGAGAACTTTAAACTATAGACTAATTGGCCACAGGATTTCAAAGAGCCAGAGACTTTCAGTTCAGAGGCAGATGAATGTACGGCTGGGAGCTGGTCAGGGACCGAGCTCTTTTTCCTAGGTCATCAACATCATCAATCCCTCTGCTAAAACAAAACCAACAGAGCAATGATAGAGCTTGTGACCAGGGACCAACCCTGGCCGAGGAAGCTGGAAGGGAATCTGACCGTGTGTAGTTAAATTCATCGTCACAGAGTGACAGACACAGGTTGACAGCCAGTGTGATACATCCAGCAAAGAGAACAAAAACAAAAGCAAACAAAGAGCAACAACAAAACCCTAACGGAGAGCCAACTTACAACATTACAGGAAAATTCCTAAGAGTCTTCTAAGGTAGGAAGACAGAGGGATTACAACCCCGAGAAAGAAATGCTTATTAAAATCATTGGCAACAACAACAATGGGCAGCGTACCTGTTGTAGGAAAGGATCCTGGCCCAAACCAGACAGGGACTACTTACCCTACAGCTATTACTTGGGGAGTCAGAAACACAAAGTAGGGGTGTTTGTAGCTACCACAGAACATGCCTGTGTCTAGGACAGGATTCCAGGTAGGAAGCAGAAGTTCGTATTTTTAAAGCAACGATTACTTTCAGAAAACCTCTCTTTCTGTTTCCTGGACTCCCACAATTGGAAGGGGGAGAGTTGAGAGAGGAAACTGTATCTCGGCTAAGAGAGATTTTCCCCAAATCATCCGAATCTACCTTGCAAGCGTCAGCCTCCTGGCTACATATGGGACGAATAAAGATCACCCAGATGTTTTGTTTAATCTAGGTAGTATCTTTAAAATAAGAAGGGTGGAGGATATCAGGAATTTCCAAGTCCTTACTTGCAAAGTTAAAATCTGTGAGCATAGCAGGCGGTCTTAAAAAGTAAACCAAGAATGTACTTAATCAGAAAGACTGCGTAAATGCTGTTTACTGCTTCCCAAGGTAGATAGAAGAAATCTCCAGCGCCTCATTTTTTCCATGACTGGAAAGGGAAAATTAAAGAGCCCCGCAAAGAATTGGAAAGCGACTGAACATAACCGTCAACGATCTCAGTAATCCAGATGCGTCTAAACCTCAAAGGTGTTGTAATCCCTGCGGCCCCCTCCACCTAGCTCAACAATGCAGGTGTCTTCAGAGTGTATTACTCACGCTGTCTACCTGCCAAATACGATACGTTCAAGCTGTGTCCACGGAAGATCCCAGCCCACTCCCCCACCCCTTTTGTCCCAGACAGACACAGATGGGAGGAAGCACAGGGTCTACTTGCTCAGGCTTCCCAGGGGCAGTCAGCGCCCCTGCCGGCTGCTGGCTTTCGCTGCTGGTCTGGCATACCTTGAGCATGTTGTGACTGCGGTTGTGTATGGGACTTCTTTTTGGAGGCGCATTTGTCTCTGCTGCTGTTCCGGTTCTCTGTGGGTTTGGTGTGCGGAGGGTCATCGCTTGTGGTCAGATACTTGAGAAGCTCTGAGCAGGGACGTCTTTGTGGCTTTTGCTGTTGGCAAATGCTCTTGGCTTTATTGCCCCATGAATTCTCGGTCTTAAAAACAAGGCATAAAGAAAGCTAAAATTAGTGAAGTGAACCTTATCAGAATGGATATCGGTTTTCTGAAGAGATGAGATTTTCGGTGAAGTGCTCAGTCTAAGTGTACTGGATCTATGAGCTGTGAATAATTGTTTGCAGAACAAGGAAGAAAATTACATTTAAAATTCCTAAATGCCATTTATGCAGCTTTTTATTTCATTTCTCCTACATCCCGATGTTCCTACTCAGCAACATGTAACTAACAAGACCCTACAGCGCCTTTACTGTGAGGAAAGAAACAAAAAAAAAAAAAAAAGAAAGCCGCTTTAAACCTTAATTTACCGCTGATTGCTGAGGCCCAGTGTTCACAACTCTCTTAAGTACCCCTTAACGCTCCGCTTTCGCTCACAGCGAATGGCAAGACAAACATTGTTTAATACAGCCCGCTAACTGAATTATGTCATTGCCAGCATTTTCTCCAATTAATGGCAGAGACGGATCTTTTGCAGTGAATTCGAAACCATCTTTCTCAGGTTAAACAGCTGGCAAAACAGCCATCCTGCATCTTAAAACCGTCCTCAGACCACAAGTACCAGCCTGCCAGTAAATCGTGCTGTTGTACAGACCACTGCATGCATTAATCAAGTGGGAAAGGAATTACACATTCCGATCATCAGAAAAACAACGCCTAAGGGAACTCTTCCTACTTCCCCTGAGCACCAGTGTTTGGAGACAAGACACACTTCTGGTCGGCTTCCCTCTAGGGGCAGCTGGCAGATCCCGGCTGAATGAACACATACAAACTTTATGTCTGTTACACAGATTTGTGCCACCCCCGCCCCCTTGCTTTTTCTCTATGTTAAAACGTTTGCACACGCACCTTAACAACTGCAGGGCTTGTTCTGATCCTGTGGTTATGGTTCGCATGGTTCTGAGTGCTAAGACCGCTGCATTCATTGTAGCAGAGCTGAGTATTGGCTGGTGCCAGTAAGAGCTTCTTAAGCTAGACATGCCAGGGAAGGGGAAGCAGGAAACATTACACATCTTCTAAACTGCAGACTGGTAACTAAAAGTTGACTAAAAGTAATTGAATGTCTCTTAACTCTACCACATTTTAGCGCAAGATTGGTAAAGGAAACAGCTTTATTAAAAGTAAGAAAAGATTTTATCATTACAGTGCTACTAGGAAAATATTCTCTTACCATTTATTTGAAACTTGGCATTGTTATCCTCAACTTTTAAATGACTTTTTATGTAGAATAATGGTGCAATCTTCCCTAAAACGATTCTGAAAGCAAAACCATCTGGGGTAAAGAAGGCTGCCTTGCCCACTAATGCTTTGGGGGCAGAGGTTAGATACTAAATCCTTCTCCTTTTCATCCATCAAATTCACATGACAATCAGTAGAAACATTTCTGAACCATAGTCATAACTAAATATATAAGCTGAGGAATTAGAGCAGTGGCTCTCACTGGTGTGAGGAAAGAGAGGTTTTGTAAATAGGGTGCTCAACAGCCTACATGTGGGCCACAGCACAAGACCACAAGACGAGCATTGACTGTTGGTGCTTGTGTCTTTGACTCAGAGCCTCCTTATGCAAAGACCTACTCCTCCCTCAGCCTCCTAAGCAGCATCCATCTGCACATATGCACGACAATGCCTGGGTTTAACACTTATTTCATGAGCCCGGTTTCTCCATTTGGTTCAATGACTCTCAAGAGCTTCCCTGCCCTTGCATCCTGCCCACGCAGGATGTCTTCACCTCCACAACACTTCCCAACTGAACAAATTGTGTAGATGCAAATCCTTGCAAAGGAATTAGGATACTAGACCGTAGAGCCAGTGACACATGGTGGGCATGGTGAGTGAGGACTGATTTACACGTGTACTATTTTCCTGAAGAGCAGAAATCTTAGACCACAAAGAGGAAACAAGCAGATCTCCATATGTTCATGTAGAGTTCCTTCAGACTTACCGATTTGAGAGAATCAACCTCCAAATAGCATGCCAGAGTATTTTATTAATGTTAGAAGAATGGCATCCATAATTTACCCAGCACTGTTCTTCCATGCGGTTCATAGCAAATGACAAATGGCTATCATAGACAGCAGTCAGAACTAATACAATTCTGGTCAAGCATTTTGTTGAAAAGAGAAGTCACTCCTCATGGCCAACGAATTTACTCTCCATTGCCTACCACAAATTTCAATGACGTGGGCTGCAGATAAGCTATTATTTTTCCATCTTCTTAAGAAATGCTGATCTAAAGTCTTGAGCTACAGCATACTGCCTGACTTGCAATTCTATTTTTAGAATCATATGCAAAGAAATGTAAACATTATTATATAATGTGTAACAGCAAAAAACATGGAAAGAAAAAGCTAAACATCTCACTGGTACTAGATTGCCTAATAAATCAAAGCAGCTCCATACAAAAAATACTATGCAACCACCAAAATTTTTGCATCTGTTGAAGCCATATACATAAACAACAAAAATAGACCTGGCAGATTGGATTTGCATATATGCACATATATGTGTGTGTATATATACATACATACATACGTGTGTGTGTGTAACAATAATAATTGAAAAAAAGAGGCTATTAAATTGAGAGTGGGGAATCATGGAAGGGATAATAGGGAGGTACCAAAGAAAGACAGGAAGAATAATAGAGATGGGGAATATTGATAAAATTATATTTTAATTTAAAATTCATAGAAATAAAGAGATTTTTAAAAATCATTAAAAAATGACATATCCATCTTAAGTTCTAAATTCAAAATTCAGTCATTTTGATATGATATGGTTTTAAAAACCACAGGTAAATGTTTAGTCTTTTCTTTCTAGATCTTAAGGCTTTTATCATGAACTTGAATAACTATTGGAGAAACGATCACACACACACTAGAGTAAAAGATTGTTCTCATAAACAACTTCCATTATGCCACACAAGAAATGCCTTATCAACACTTTTGGTAGGGAATTACAGAATTGGAAAATCTAGGCTGACTGGTAAATTTCTTTTCACTTGAGTCTGAATTAAAAATCCAAACCTGATTATTCCTACACAGCCATACACTGGTCAGTCAGTGGCGACTCTGACGACTGTTTAAACAGTAGGAAGGGTTCTTACTAGAGACGGCTCTTCTGCCTCCTGAGGTGGAGGGGTGCCGTCAGGCATGGAGGAAGGACTGGCCTCGTTGTCAGTGGTCACGTCTCCATCTGTCAGGGCATCAAATGAGGGCAATCCGTCTTCATCCACAGGGAGACTGTCCAGTGTCTCTGTGAGGACTGCTAGCAGGTTTGCCTCATTCTCTTCATCTATCTTCTGCAGAAGCAGTGAAAAAAATACAGAAGACATGAGTGAGTTGACGTGAGGAGGCAGGCGCCATGATTAATCAACATAGGCTGCACATGTCCGGGTGGGTGAAGAAACTGTATGCGAAATTTTCAATACCCATGCCAGGACACAAAGATTATGTCTTCCACAAACTCCTAAATCATTTTTGGTCTAAATCATATGACTACCAAATACATTTACGGATCTTGGAGCTGGCTGGTTTAGCAAACTGCTAGGTCAGTCCTTAGTGCTCCTGCATTTTCTGTTGTGCTCATAGTCTTTTTTTCACATCCTTACATCTTCTGTCTCTCGCATAAGAAATCTCAGGCCTTATGAGAAATGTAAGCATCACCTAATCTTCATACACAGTTCTTAGGTCTCCCACTCGGTTTGCCACCCCAAATATTTAGACAACCTTTTCCTTGAACACCATCAGAAACTTGAACTACACAAAGGAAATCTACCCACGTTTGTGATTTCAGTTATAATCTCATCACTGCTCACTCCCGAATCACTTATTTCTCTTCCTGACATCCCTCCCAACTTAAGTCATAAATATCTTCTCACTGGATATTCCTACCATATAATTGCTCTCTCGTCTCAAAAACCCAAAACGCTTCATAGCCAAACTACTACTCTTTTTCTTAACTCCTTTAGTCTATCAATTCTTCTGGTTTGCGCTTTGGAATGCCTGGGCTCCTCATTATGAAGTCAGATCCTAAGGGGAAACCTCCCTTTGCAATGTATCTTAACTAAACTCATCTCTGATGCCAAAGATACAACTTCAGCATAGTATGGTTTCTAGTAGGGGCTTTGCTTCTGTGGTGTATTCTAACCTTCTGTCCCTCTGCCGAAACTCATTTTCATTGATGCTCACACATAACTAATCTTGTCCTGTGCCTTCCATGGATATTATTGAATGCCTTAATCTTGGCAATGTCATGGTAAGGAGTAAACATGGAAAGAAAAAAGATTGAACTCTTCCCTTTAGTCGAAAGGTAAACAGTCTATGAACGATATGAACAAATTATATAAAGGCTAAAATTAGTCTTGGTTCTCTGTATAAAAACTGTAATGTCTATATCTGTTAATATAATGTAAGTTCTTGTCTATGCATGTAATCAATCAACCCCAGCGCTGGGCATGCAGAATATACAGTCCTTGGTTAGTCAAAATAATTCATTGATAGCATCTATTGGCATAGATAGAGACTGTGCTCATCATTTTCTATTCTTTCTTTTAGAATTCTACATTGTTTATCCAATTTGACCTGTTTTCAAAGTTCTTTTTCTTTCTCTTTGTCAAGTCCTGTATGCTATAACATTAACAATATGGCTAAATTATTCCAAAAAATTCTATTACAAAATGCACCTAAGCTGCTGACATCTAATAAAGCTGGCAATACCCACACTTCCGTTCTCACTAGCATTGAACTTCGGTTAATTGACCTGACAAAATTACAAGAATCACAGAAAAAGACAGCTAATCAGAAAATCAAATTGTATTACTAGAGAAATTAGGCAGGGCCTTATCATGTAGGCATTCTATTTTCACGTGGGGAAAAAAATGTTTTCCCTCATTACTGGTCATGTTCTATCTAGGAGTCTAACTACAGGCCTTGCTTTTGTCTGTTTGTTCATTTGTTTTAGATTCAAGAGGCCAGGAAGAATCATTTTATTCTCTGTGGGCATTTAAAAAACTCACTGACACTTGCATATGGCATGTTCCTACTGTCCCCGGGTTTGAGGCTATAGACACTTGGGTGAGAGGACTACTACTGTAGACATGTACTTTGGGCACATTGCAGTGTGACAAACGGACTGAGTTTTAAATTCTAATGAAGAAGAGAAACTCAACCAGATGCTCATAATCCCTATCAGAGGGCACATTTACTTCCATCAACTAAACATTCCTCACAATCTAAACTGCACAATAACCAACCAACCAACCCTCAGTTCCCAATGCTTCTGTGTCTTTCCATATACTCCCAATAAGAGAAAGAGTAAAATATTTTTCATTTCCTGATTTATACCATAATCTAGTATCCAAAAATTCTAATGACTCAATTTTTGGTACTCCTAAATTCTAATTACCACCATATGCCAAAAATAAACCAAAATTAAATGTAGGTCATCAAACTTGTCTCAAAAAAGTATATTTAGATAAAAATACACCACTGTAAATCTTATCAAATTAATGAGATTTGCATTACTATAAATGACTATAATTCTAATAAAATAATCTTGGATGACCTCTCAAATACATACACATACCCAAATATATGTGCACACTTGCATTAAATTGAACACTTTTCATAAATACCTATCTCACTTTCAAAAAGGTTCACTTCACTAAAGTCAAAAAAGAAGTCAAGAAAAATTGTTAAGAGTGTTTACCAATAAATGAGTAATTTTGTTGACCCTGCTTTAGATTTTGTATTTGGCTTCCCAGCGAGACTACAAGTTGCTATTTGCTTTCAATCACAGGATACAATAGCGCCTCAGCTCTATCCGCTGTGCAAACAAACTCTGGTAATTCCAATCAAGTCAAAATGACAAAGAACACTTAAATTAACTAGTTTTCCCCAATTTCTTTAATAAGCCTGAGCAAATGTATATGCACACAATGGCAGAAATATTGCAGCTTGACAATGTCATTATTAATTTACAAGATCTTATCAACCCACCAACTTTGGAAACTCTCCTCCCTTGAAAACACAGTAGGAATAGAGGGAGGACTTCTGGAATGGGATACTGCTACAGGAAGGGTGTGCATGGTTGAGACACTCCGGTGAGGGAGGCTACTTCTATCCAACCAGAACATACAAATAAAACCAGCACCATAATTAAAAATGGTTATTGGGTATGTTTACTATCCCTGTATGTTCAGGTGCTCTGTGACCATTTATTTTGTAATGTTTGTTTTGAATTTTGGAAGAATGAGTGTTATAATTTCAAACTCTGTTTTTTTTTTCATTAGTTACGGGAACCTAATGATATACCTCTGTGTCAAAGATCAACCAATATTGCTACATGTAAAATTGAGTGACTGCTGTCCCTCGCTGTGGCAATTTCAATTAGTTCTGTATGAGTTTCAAAAGTCATCATCACAGGGAAGACAACAGATATGACAAAGAGGACACGGTAAAACAATTAATGTCACTTTCCATTATTCCTCTGGTCCCAATTTACAGAGCAAATAAATCAAAGTCACCATGGATGAAGCACAGAAGCCTATGAATACATGTCTGTTCACATGTGACAGGGAATGGAAGCACATGAGTGAGCCAGGTGACACTGAAGGGGACACTTTCACAGCCTTGGCCTTCGTGCTCCTCTCCAGTCACTTGAAAAAACAGTATTATAAGATGGAGCATTTCTTAGCACCGTCTAAAACAGTAGTTCTCAACCTGTGGGTCGTGACCCCTTTGGGGATCTGGAATATACATCCCGCATAGCAGACATTTGCATTATGACTCATAACAGTAGCAAAAGTATGGTTTTGAAAGAGCAACAAAATAATTCTATGGTTGGGGGTCACCACAGCATGAGACTTTGTAATAAAAGGTCACAGCATTAGGAAGGTTGAGAACCACGGCTCTAAAAGATTGAAAAGCAGACAATCTAGAATGAAAGAGCTGATCATCACAAGGCATGTGGGGGTCAGCAGCTACATTCGATCTTGCAGCTAGAGAGAGATAGGAAAGCCCAGGTCAAGAGGCATCTCCAGAGCTGCTCTGCAGCCATCAAGGGCATTTCCTGTGGGCAGCTTCAACCCTGGCTTCTCCTTACATGGTCCAATTCTGCTGCTATTCTTCTGACCTAGATAAAGGTCTGAGTGTCTGTAAAACTCCACTCTCCAAGGGCTCTTCAGGAAGAACGGAGGCACAGCAACAAAACCTCACTCCAGGTGTAAAGAATTTCCTGTGACAGATGATACACTGGCTTTTATCCGGACAACCCCAAATCTGGAACCTGCTACAATTCCGAAGCCATGCCTCATCATCAATAAATAATGGCTCTGAACAGTCAACAGAATCTGGAGACTCATTGCTGCTCTTTGAGACTTCAGTGTCCTGAAATGGCTTGTGCACTGGGTGTGATATAATCCAAATAGCACAACTAAAGTAGGTAGACCATGTTGCTGTGGGTTCCCAAGGTCACCTGAAGATTGAAATCCCAGACTCCAGGCCTGAACTGGACTGTCTTGCTTTTTCATAAGAGCAAAACGGACCTTTCAACTGATAAAGAAAAGATGGTGGTCAGGCACACAGCAGAGTCCGCTTATCCAGCCACATGCCCTAGAGAGCAAATAAATCCACCCAATCAGGGAGAAGAGAAAGGACTGGGTTGCTAAGGGGCACCTGGAGGGAGAAACCCAGAGGAGAACCGCATGTGGCATTGCCAAAGGTTTCTAAATGCAGCCTATTATGGAAAGACCATGCCCTACTCATGATAGTAATTTTTTCCTGCATCTTGTAGCATTGCAATTACACTCTGCATCCCCACATTCTCACACTCGCTTGATCTCTGTTTGATAAAAATAGTTTAATAGCCATTTAATCACAGCTTCATTATCCTAGCTCTCTTAATGTGAATTAGGCCATGAGAATTCTAGCTTCCTCATTATTCAAATCATCAATAAGAAGGAAACAGGGGGGTCTTCTTATCGCTCACTAATCAATTTCAGTTTCTTAGGAACTGTTGACTCAGAGATCAAACTCTGTGAGAGGTCACTTAACTTTACAGTGTCTCTATTTTCCTGTGCAAAGTTTCAGGTTTTCTGTCTCATTCCTGTTATGGAATTTTTTTTATTCTTATGAATTTATGATTAATAGGATAACCAAAAGTGTCAATGCAACTTGAGAGTCTTCGAGATGGTTCCCAGAAGGATTTGCAGTGTTCATGCCCATCATCTTGATTACCCACATTTGAATTTTCTTCCATGTGCACAATCTACCACTGACTTTCCACTCTGGGCCAGCTTCCCCCAAGTACTCAGCATGCCCTAGGCCTCTTTCTTGCCCTATCCTGCTGATTTGGAAACAGCTAATGAAGACGAAATTAACTTCTTCTTTAAGTGAGGCCTAATTAGGAAGGGAAATCTGCGAGAGTAACATCTGGTAGTGTATTCCAAAGCCAAATATAAATGACATTTTTGGATTATCCACTATTTAGAATTAGTTGTTCCACTACATCCTACCAAGAGTTCAAATAACTAAATAAGAAGTGACTTTTAAGATAGACTTCAAAGTTCAAGTGAGAAATCCAGTTGACCACAGGTTTCCACGCCATGCACAAAGTCCTTGGTTCCCTGGGTATAAATTGGCCAACTACAACAAAGATGTCTACATGTGTGAATTTTAGATTTGATACATAACATTCCAAGATTTGGAAAAAGATTCATTCAAAGTAAAGAAAATAATAAGATTTTGTTGTTTTGAAATGAAATTAAAAGTCAGCAATCTAGACTAAGACCCTGAAATTAAGCTGGTTTTCATTTTTTCTTTGAATGATTGTAGTCAGGGTAGATGCTGTTTCTCCCTTTAGTGCCACTGTGAGCTCTTAGAGGTTTGGGCTTTTGAGGAAGGCAGGGTGAGGCGTTTTGAATATCTTTAAAGAACCCTTTCATACCTCTTTCTTCTTTCCCTGTACCCATCACAATCCACTGTGGTATTTCTTGCTTCTCTAAGCAGGGGCACCAAAAGCTGGTCTGCCTCCTTTCTTGCACATAAACAAGAGACAGGTAAGATCTCCACATAGCCCACTTGGGGGGGGGCTCCTCGACCTTTCCCCATTCTTTAAAGAGGAATCCCCAAAATATTCCACTAGCTTTTATTTACCATATGGAATATAGGACTTGGTACAAGGCTCTGATGCTTAAAAGCAGAAGAAAGCATGACATTAAAAAGCCCACAAGCATACGTAAGGAAAAGACAGTAACCCAAATTGATCTCCTTAAGGTCTAGCATACATTAGAAAGCACTTCAGTGTGTTTTCAATTTTCATAGAGACACCAAGGGTTTGCTTATTGCCATTTATCCTTAGGACCAACAACTTCTGCTGAATGCTAAAGTTGCTAAAATTTGGGACCCCCCCAAAAAAATACAATTTTAAATTCACTATTGGGGCACTTCACTACAGACACACAGATCAATTGAAATTTTATATGTTTATAATATCCTTCTTAGAACCCATAAGTATATATAGCAAGTACATATTTTAAACAGTAGTTAGCCACACACACATATAAATATGTATATATATATATATGTGTGTGTGTGTGTATATATATATATATAAACTGATACACATATCAGTTTCAGTCTGTCCTTGTTGACTAGATAACAGTATATAATCAGTACTTAATACTCTTTGTTTCAGTTATCCATTTTAACCAAGGAAAGCAATGATCAAGAACTAGGGATAATTCTTACAAAGATGAAATAAAATTCAAGTGGAAATAAAATACAGGCAAATCTGAAGATATTTTTTTCTGCATGGATATATTTAGATCTGTAAGAATCTATTTAATTCCCATGAATACATATGGCCCTATTTAAGCAGGCATAAAATTCATATTCACATCTGTACTTAGACTCCATTCTAACTTATTAACTTATATCATAATATTCATGAGTTAATAAGTATGTACAGAACATGTGGAATTCATTATTCTGAAGCTGCTGTAGGAACCAATGTGTAGACACAGGAAGGATCGATAGAATGGTTGGTGTGGGTAAAATGAGCTATTACAGAGGAGAAACAGAAAAAGGGACATTTCACATCTATTTCTCACAGTAGGAGGAATAAGGAACTGAGTGGTAGCATTGAGCCGGAAGCTCAACAGACTCAAGAAGAGTCAGCAAGGCATTCTTTTTGACCTTGGTTGGAAATGAAGAGAAACATCATTGCAAAAAGTGCAAGGACACCAGACAGCAGACTAAGAGAACAGATGCTTCCATTCTTGCTGCTAGCAGCTGCACAGCCTCAAGTGGAGCAACTCAAATCTGGCTGCATTGCATGATCTAGAATGACCATCCCTTTAACCCCCTGCTTCTGTGTTTCATTCCACACAGAAGCCTAAAGAACCCTGATTTCAAAAAAAAAAAAAAAAAAAAAAGTCTGTCATGGCTCACCCTTCTCCCTGCCAGTTCCCACTCATGACCTCTCATATCTCCAAAAATAAAACTCAAAATCCAAAAAGTAACTTGCTAGCTAGGTGTTCACCAGATGATTTGTATACAAATTAATATGATCAGCTATGCAGGGTTGGGCCACACTATCACAGGTTAAATGGTGCACATCATTATCCTTTTCAAGTCAATATCATGTCATCCATCAATGTTATCACTTACCTGCCCGAATTCTTGCCCTCTGGTCCACAAAGCACCAGCCAGTCTCTCCTAAGACCTTTGTATCTGATGTTCCCTATTCTGCAAGGCTCTTCTGCCAGGTGGCCACAGGTTCTGCCCCTTTTCCTTTCGTTCACTCAAATATACCCTCTCAATGAAGCCTCCACAATGATTCTAGACACATTCTAGCCACCTTCCCTAGCCTATTATTCTTTTGGCACCCATGTCTATAGCTCAGAGTGTATCTTACTGATTTTCCTTGCTCATAAGCTATCTAAAACATCCTCGCCGAAAGGGCTATTTGACTATTAATTGGATACTTGCCATATGAAGCTGGGAGCACAGCTGAGTGGTAGCGAGCTGGACTAGCATGTGGGAGGCTGTGGGTTTTAGCCCAGGAAAAAAAGACAGTTGGCATATTGGAGATGGCTAATTTAAATGAATAAGAACTTTTCAGAACAACCAGAATATATTGTGACATTTCATTTTTCTTTTGTTTTTGGTTTTTCTCTGTAATTTCCACCTCCTCCCACCCCAGCAGATTTATCTTCTTAATAATGTTTATCTTAGACTATGATTTAGAATTAGTTTGCATTCATCTCACACAGACCAGATGATAGCCCAGGCAAGTAGCCAATATACTGTTGGTGGGAAAGAAGAACTAGGAATACAGAGGGGCTACTTCTTTTTGTATTTGAATCTGTATTTTGAATTTGTCCCATGGACTCTGAACCCATAGGAATAAGTGTAATGCCCATGGATGATAAAAAAGAAAGAGATTTAGATACGCCCTTTTAAAAACAGAGATTAATCCATATCAGTCTCGTTTGGGGAGAGGACACTGGAACACATCACCAAGCAGCAAACATGTCGGAAGAAACAGAATGGTTTTATGAAAAGAAAGTCATGCTGTATAAACTTATGACCCACCCAGTTGGGAATCCAAAAGAGAAGAAACAAATAACCCATTCCATCGGGGCCAGAATCCCTTGTGTCACTACATAACCAGGTCTTCTCTGAGCAGTGGGTTTGCATTCATCTTAACCTGGAATTTAGATTGGTGTTCTGTGAAACAGTGGACATTAGCACAGTCACTGTAAGAACTGACAGTGAATATCAGTCTCATGTGTGTTATGCACTTATGTCGCAGGTTTTAACTACTTAGATGTTTTAGAAAGCATCAAGTCCAATGAGTTATTTAGCCTATAATGAACAGAGGAGACAATTCCACTGCATTAACCATGCGACTGAATCATTTCGTGTTTGTCTCAGGATTAGGAAGGAAGGAAAGAAAGAAGCGGGGGAGGGAGGGGGAAAAAGTGAGGGAGAGCTATGTGAACTTGGAAACACAAACATTTAGGATTTCTCAATCTTCTTTGATTAAACCAAAATAAAAAATAATCTGTTCCTAAAAGTAATTATAAGATACTGATCATTATTTTACATCTATTTTTTCTTTTCATTTAGTGTTATAGTTCTCTTATATAGGTGTTATTTTAATTTAAAATATCAAAAAAAAAAGTGTACTTTTAAACCTATTTTTATTTATCCTTTTAGAATTTTGTCTCTGCAAGCAATGTATTTTGATGATGCCCACTCCCAACCCCTTTCCTACAACTCCTCTAGCTCCCTGCTAAGTCCCTTTCCAAACTTCATGAGCTCTTCTTGTTTAGTTGTAATGATCCATTGAGTCCAGTCCATGTGGACATAGATGTAAAGCTATCCAGCGAAGTATGGGCAATCTACCAAGGGTCACACCCCCAAAGAAACCCAACTATAGCCATCAGCTGCCAACAGAAGCCACCTAGGAGAGGAACATTTTGAGTCACTTCCTTACCCATTCAGTAATACTGGCTGACTTGATCTTGTGAAGGTCTGGAGCTGGCAGCTATAGCTATAGCAGCTGATTTTACTGAATGCTTCTCGTGTTTCTAACGCTGAGTTAATTAGTATGTATGCATTATTTCATTTAAACTATCTATTTAACACTATTGTCAGTCTAAAAATCATGTGCCTAATGAGAGGTAGAGTTGGATATCAAGCTAAATATATTTGATAAAGTATGGCTCCCACATTCTTTACTGGAATTTTATGGGAGAGTTTATAGGAAAGGGGAGCAAATTTGGGCTATTCTAATCTATCTTCATATCGGAAGGCAAATCTATATTTAACAACAAATAAAATCAAAATGTCCAGGAAGCTATATTCAAAGAAACAGAGCAATCCTCCACCTGGCAAGAGAGGACAACTTTGAAACTGCTTCTCACTTGTTTGGCTGGCTCATGTTCCATCGTCATCCATCTTTATTCATAGTGGATATGATTGGTTGTTCTGCTAGAATGTTCTTTGCCTTGTCTTCATGTGTTCCTACTTTCCCTATAGAGAAGCTGACATTAACCATTCTATCCTCAAAAAAGGTAACTTTGCACAAACTCAGATTTTCTAGACATCTCAAAGCTACCCACTTCCCTGCTGAATAACAGGTGCCTTAAGAACCCGAAATAGAGTTCTGGACCCCAGTGTAGACCACTAAATCTAGATCTGTAAATCAACATTTCTTAACTTCAGCAAGGTAGCATCATTGGAAATAATGAGAGGGTGAAACCCATCTGGATAAGGATCCAGAGTTACAGAACAAGAAAAGGGGCAATCAGGTTATTTAACCACTCATCCTTTAAAGGCTTCCATAATACCAGGATGTAATAACATACGAGCAACAGAGAGTGAGAATTTAGTGTTAAGTCATGCAATGCTGTTGTTGCATGGGAAATGAAAAGAGAGACTCAAAGTGTTGAGCAAACTTTTTCCGAGATCAATTCCCAGTGGATCTAAGTCTGCATAAGAATGGGAAAGAGAAGCAGAGAAAGACAGAGAGGGAGAGAGCAGTTGAAGGAATAAGCAGCTTTAGGATGAGAGCTTCAGTGAATAAGTAATTAAATTTATAAAAGTTGCAATTCAATAGTCAAAAATTGTAACCAGCAATCATCCATGAGACCTATTCAGTCCAGACATCAGCACCAGGTCTTCAGATAGGAGGTGGCTATAAATAACTTATAAGGTTTTATTGTGGCAAATTAGCAGACTACATGAATCAAGGACAGAGACAGTACTTTTTTGGAGTGACGGTGTAAGCAATCTTTATTCTATATATGATAGTACATTTTCTGCCTAAAAGAAATGCTTAGACAGCAACATCATAAAGGTCAATGTTACTTGTTCACAAAGACTTAGCACCACGAGATATGTGTGAGATTGCGCAGCTGCAGATGCCTGGCACCTGGATCTATGTGGCATTTCAGGTTGGGTACACTAAGAAGCAGACAGTGTCAAATGATCTGATTACTGTGCTAGCCCAGCAATAGCACAGAATGAGCGAAAATTGTCTCTGGGTAGCTGCAAGCTATTCAGAGGCGAGCCTGTCCTCTGTGGGGCCATCTAGGGTAAAGGAAATCAAAGTGTGCTTCCTGGTAATCCTCTGTGCTGTCCCTGGCCCTTCCCCCAAGAGAGCAGAAGCCATTAGAGCCGAGATTGGATCTGAGACTCCTTGAGCAACTTTCATATCCCACTAAAGTGCTCTGCACAGAGGAGTGGGCTGTCAATAAGTAATTGCCAAATAAATACAATGTGAGACCTTCGTTTTCTCAATGATTTCACATCTAACAAATCTACATGGGGTTTGCTTTCCAAAGCTTCTGAATAAGTTTGCAATCTCTTAGGATTTAGATGCTGAGCTTCTTTTTAATGCCACACTGAGTGTACCTTTCATGAAGAATCTTTAAACACTTTCCACTGAGTTAGTTCTCAGTGCAGGCTCCTTTGTGGTTATTGGTGATTGGTATGCATATGCTGGGAGCAGGCATCATGAGGTAGCATGGGATATCCTTTAGAGAGAGTGTCCTACAAGAGCCATAATGTTTTTTAAGTGAGTGTGATATCAGAGCCTTAAAAAGCGCATTCCCCTGTAACAGCATGGGAAATAACAAGAGTGGGCCAGGCCAATCCGGATAAGAATTCAAGAGCTACAAAACAGCCAAAGGAGAGGTCAGGTAATGAAAACACTTACCCTTTACTCAGTTCCATAATACCAGGATGTAGTAACACACAAGCAACAGGTAATGAGAGTGCAGTTTCAAGTCAGGCAATGCTAGTACCCAGGACGTGAGACCAGCACCCAAACTGCTGAACAAACTTCTTCAAGATCAAAGATCTACAGCCCTAAGTCTGCATTTGTTCTGGTCTAGGCCAGTGTGATGGTTACTTTTGCCACTGAGAATAAAAGAAAGTAACATTTACACAGGTATTTTTTTTCTTAGAGTGCTATTTTTCCTCCTTAATATTCAACATCATTTAAAATGTTGTCGATGGAAAATTCCAATATATTTACTTCCAAAGAAATAGTGGGCCATAATTACCAAATTATGTGTCCAAATCTGTGCTTTCCAATAGATAATGTGCACCTTAGAGTTAGGTATTGTGATTTGCACATCAAAATGATTGGGGACAACATTAATAATTACTGTTTGAGACTTTACTATATACCAGGCATTCTTGATACTGGGAATATAGCAATGAACACAAATAAATAAAATCCTTTCCCTCAGAGAGCTTATTTTGAACAAGAAAGGAGACCAATGACTGACATCCTAAATTACTATAAACACGCTAAACAACTGGGAAGAACAAAGAACGGCTAGGGCAATATGAATGCTACTTGTGGTTAAGAAAAGCCAAACATATTTAAGAATCAGATTTAATTATAAAAGCAGAGCACAAATAGTTTGCTTGGGAACGACTTCACACTGAGATAGCTTAGAAGCACTTAAAGTTGAAAATATAATTGGTACTCAAGAACTGGACTCACGGAACAGTTCGCAGCTATCTTTTATATGAAATGAAAGGTAGCTGGAGAGCAGCAGTTCTCAATACCGGCTACTCAATTGAATCATGTATGCACTTTTAAAATATTTATGCTTTAGCCCTTACTCCAGAGCAATTAAATCAGCACCTTTGCACACGGGAGTTAGGGTTTTCAAAGCTTCCCAGGTGGGATTCTAATGGAAGCCAGGATTGAGAGTCACGCCTTTAAAAGACTAAGTGGTAGAACCTTTGAGGAAAGAGGAAAATGAGTATTCCCATCGTGTGTCCAAGCAAAAAAAAAAAAAAACGCTTGCCAGTGTATAAGGTTCACTTGTCCTGTTTCTGGATGCCCGGGACCCCTCACATGTCTCAGAAACACTGATGCTACAACCCATCCGGGAGCCTGTACTATGGGTCTTTCTTTTCAAAGTTCCAGTGTTCTCCTCAGTTACCTGTCTTAATCTTATTTTAAAACTTTTAGTTTCAGTAAGTAGATTTCTAGTAGAGAAAAGGGACACCCACCAACCAAGACCTTCTACTATTAATGTCAAATGGATGATCTGTATAAACCATCAGGCCTCATACACCAGACAGCGTACTGACACATGGGTGATAAAATTAAATGACTTCTAGGGGAATCTGTATGAGAAGATTTTTTTTTACATCTATTAATGTGATAGCATTCATTTCAAATTAAATCATTCAAAATATTTACTGAATTTGGATTATACTTTTAGTTGGATTGAATTAACTTTTTGCCCATAAAACATTGTGACAGCAAATGGGAAGTAACCTCCAGTGTAGAAACAGCAATAGAATTTGTATGAGACTCTAGCAAAGGTCGTGGATCAACAGAATCCTAACAGTACCTGTCCCTAACCTGCTCTGAATCCTCAGTACCCCAGCTGGCAGCAACAGTGATAGAAAAACTTCCCAGTACTCTTGGGATGGTGCAGCTATGATCTGTATTAGCTAGAGTTGGCTGGCCCCAGTGTGGATCCCTTTACCTCCAGGCACTGTGTAAAAGCAACAGTTTTAGCAATTGATAGCAAAATAGTTAGATGCCACTAAGGCATCAATTGCTGCTCAATTTGTCCCTGGGAGAGCATTCAATATTCTCCCAACATTAACCCAAGGCCTCTCGATTCACTGCTCTCTTCATCAATAGCATGTCCACTGTGAATAATTACAAGACATAGATTGGAAATCTTATGGGATTTTTGCCTTAGAAGAATGAAATTAAGTTCTAATTTTGTCACATAGAAACTTGTGTCATTTGGGGCCACTGAACTCAGCACTGTCAACTAGAGTGTGCTGCTGTACGTCAAACCTCCAAAGAAATATTTCCTACTCAAAAGAATTTTCCAAATGTTACATCATCAACAAAGAACAAACTTTCCAAAGATATCTCAGGAAGCTATATGGCATAAGAACTCTGACTGAAGATGACCCACAGCCTCATCTCTACCAGTGTGGTTGGCCCTAGTTAATAAGAGGTCCACAGATACTGGTTTCAATTCCCAACACCCCACCTAGAATAAATATATCACTTTTGAAACAAAGCAGGAGCCAATGATTCACAGAAAATATAAACAGAAAATTAATAGATTGGGTTTTTTAGGATGATGAAGGAAGAAATAAACTGATTTGTCTTATTTAAAAATAAGACTTCTTATTTTTAGGGGACATATTCATATCTACAAATGTTAGATAATTTACTTAAATTCTTTAATAAAGGTCTATTGTATAGGTATAACAAACACATTGTCATACTTAACCCTTAAATAAGAATAGAAACTGTGTGTCAATCAAAACAGAAGGGCCAAAATAAGTAGCAAAGCTACTCCAAGGCTAACACAGTGTTTAATTTGCCCTTATTTTTCTCTTTCCTCATCATCCACTAGGCTGAGGAAGTGCTTTTGGGAAGGGAGATATTTCAGGCATGTAGAGACTCAAAGGTAGACTTGAAATACCCAGACATAGCTTTTCAATGAAACATTCACTAATTCACAAGCCAATAATATTATTTGTTCAATTAAAATAAAAATAGGCTAAGTTATGATAATATTGAAGAAAAGAAAAGTGAAAATTAGGAAAGGAGACTGGGAGAATAGAAGGAAACATGATATTCTCACTTTTAGTTGGAGATGAAGTTCTCTTTCTGTATTCTACTATTCTTTGGGGCTGTGCACTTTGGAAAATAATTACTGCCTTTAAAATATGAATTAAGATTTTTAATCACCACTTAGAACGTTTCAGTAGCTCTTTGTTCTTAACATCATGAAGAATTTCTTGGGTAGCTGTAGCTCTAATCAAGTAGAAGAGTCACATCCAGATTCATCTTTGAGCTTCTTGTGGGATCATCTGAGTAAACGACCGTGGAGGCTAAGTAGAACCCGTCAACGCTTACCGAGGGACCTGAAGGTAAGCTCCTGATGTGCAGAAACAGCCCATGACCTGAAGTCTGATGTATGACAGAGCATATAGGGTTTGTGTGCTTATTAACAGTCTTTTCATCTTCAAAAATAAAATCTAAGCTACCTCAAGATAAAGGCAAAAGACCACATGACATGTGAAAAGTTATTGTTATACACTGCACAATACTTTTTCCTTCCATCTACGCAGTAATCCCTTTGACAATCATTATTGTGCTGCTCTATAAACAGGGGACAGAAGCTTGAAGGGTTTAAGCCATCCGTACAGGTGACATAACAAACCTATGACAGACTGGGAATTAGAACCTAGGTTCGTTTTCTTGAGTAAACTTAACCTTTTCCGAGCATTTTTCCAATGAAGGAATTTAAATCTCTTCCCACTTCAAAGATAAAAAATTACACTTAATTGTTCATTTTATTTTCAAGATGTCTTTGGGGGGAAAATACAGCTAGTTGAATTTTCTAGAAAAAGAAAAGTCATGTGTTCCATTGCTTCTAATGAGTTGCTGCAGTTCAGAAGCTTCATTACATTCTGACAATTAAGTTACTAATAAACTGAGGAGCCACTAATTGTCTTATCCATCTCGCAAACTCGAGATCCAGCAACCTAGAACACAGTTTCCATCATGGTACCCCAAATCACTCAACATTCTGTAATCAACTTTGTGATTTGATTTGCTTTGCGTAATCTACACATGGTTCTCATACTTGACATGAAGCCCTGCTTTGGACACACATGCCATTGGTCATGTGCTCATTAATAACATGTTATACTGCTGCAGTCTGTGTCATCAGAACCAATGACAACATAGTACTATGCTGGAAGCTACACAATGACTGTGAACCCAATAACAAAACCAAAGAATCTTAGGGAATGCAGTTAATTTCACAGAGAACCAAAAGGTCACTCTATTCAATTTATACTCAAGACTCAGTACAATATTGAAAACACACACACACACACACACACACACACACACACACACACACATGAAAGTAAATGAGCCTATCAGTTACCCAGGATTTAACAATTTACTGACTATATAAGGCAATTTACTGATTACAAAATGAATGCATTACTGTGCATTGCTTCATATTTAACTCATCAGATTGTTGTACAGAAGTTAGCACTACAGATACATTGCTAAATATATTGCCATTACCCAATTAACTGCTCTACTCAGTTTCAGGGAGAGGAAAGCTTTCTGTTGTTGCGGTTCCTTGGTTGCACTGGTGATGCTGAAGGCTCTCTGGAGATCTGCTGTCTACGCAAACTGTTGCTGTAAGCACTGTCCACTAAGAACAACTAAATAGGGACATGTAGTATGCTGAAGCTGGTGCTTCTCAAATACCCATGTGCAAAACACCCAAAAATAGCAAAATGCAGATTCAGAATCAAGATATGTGGGGTGAAGACATTCTGAGCCTTTAAGGAGTTTCCAGGTCATAAGCCCTTAGCATGCAAATGTCATGCAATTAAGTAGAGTAGCAAGAGTTTAGTGTTCTTTTTTGTGTGCTAAGTTCCCCTCTTTAAAATATGTATTACATTACTTGTACAAGAATGGGTGTTCATTGTAAGATTTTAATTTTATTAAATGCATTTATCTATTTATATTTGTGTGTGAGTGTGTGTGTGTGTGTGTGTGTGTGTGTGTAACTGGTGCTTCACTGGCATGGCACACTTGTGGAGATCAGGTGACAAGTTGGGGAAGTCAGTTGTTTCCTTCTACTGTGTGGGTTCTAGGCTGAATTCAAGTCATCAGATTGTGGTCCCTGAAACATCTCACTGGCCCCTCATTATAAGATTGTCATTCATGTATATAATGTGCTTTGATCATTGTCTACTTTCTTTCTTCAAATCAGCACATTTTTATAATATTTCCCCACAACTTACAGAGCAGAAAAAAAACTGAATTGGATTATATATACTGAATCTCCTTTTGAGGCCCTTGCTCCTCCTGACTTGTGGAGGCATGCCACCACAGTCTGAATAAAAACTTAGATGTTTATGCTACTTAATTCATGCTGATTCATGTTGCAAAATGGGGGTGTCTCGCCATAAGAAGCTCAGACAAAGATTTTGCTTAGGTAACATGGTTTTGTCTACAAAAGGTTCTTAAACATTATGAGATGAGTTAATAATAATTTCTGAAGTTAAAATTTCCCCTGAAAGTTGTGTATTTTAGAAATGAATCAAAAATGTTGATAGATGGGAGCTGGGAGTTTAGGAGCAGCTGATCACTTCAGAAAAGAGATCCCTATCAATTGCCACTCTACACCCTCACAGCCTTGACACTGATGTCTGTGGACCTCCCCATGTCTACTAAGCTTTCATCTACATGATTCGATACTCTGCCTCTATCCCCAGAACTGGAGTCACTCTGATTTCCCTTTTCAAACTCTTTCCCACTTTCAGACTTCCTCATTATGGTATATAGCGCATGTCAAATTTTTCACCCATTTTTCTTTCCTCATAGATGTTGTATGGGTTTTCCTTCGGCTTGAGTTCTTCTGTCTCGTGAAATATTGTTTACCAGAATCATTCTCTCAATTGCTTTGATACATTATAAAAAGTTTCATACTTGTTGTATAAAGTCCATTTTTATCCATGGCTCAAAAAAAATTAAAGTATGGAGAGAAAGAAAGAATGCAAGAGTCCGAAGACGGGGAGTGCTGTGAACAGCTGTCATCTAGACAGGGCATGACCGATGCAACTAAGAACTCCTGGCAAGAGTGAACCTCCAGTACAGTCCCACCTGGACTTCTCCATGCTTTACAAAGTCTGTAGTGTCTTCAGCACCAGGCTCTCTTCACAAAGGTGTACACAAGAGCTGCAAAAGGCAGGGCCCATTGACACGCCATCACAGGTGGAGCAGGGCCCCCTAGCCTCCACTGAGGAGTTAAGCTGCTGATAACTTGGGGGATGGGAGAAGAGCCATATTCTTCACTGGGTAGCTACAGCTAAGTTGTCCTTATTCAAGTAAGTAGCATCCATTCATGGTCAAGCAAGCAACTGTAACTTTCTTAAAAAAAAAAAAAAAAAAGAATAAAGAAGATGGAAGACTTGGAAGAAGGAAGAGGCTGAAAAAGGATAATGGGAGAGAATATGAGCAAATTAATTAATAATTAATGTGTAAATTGGGTGTGTGTGTATGTATGTGTGTATAATTTTGAAAAATAAAGTTAAATAAAATAAATAATAATGAAGTATATGTGAGAGCATATATATGTATGTGTATATATATATATATATATACACACACACATGCACACTATTAGACACCATTACAATAAGCCATCAGATTATTATTTAAAGAGGTAAAAGAAAGATAAAGTTATATTTATGATGTTTCCCCAGACAAATAAGATACATTTTAGAGAACAGGAAATATATTAAATTAATCTCAAATTTAGGGTCTGACAGATTGACATATCTGCATCTGAGAAGCCCTTAGGCTGAAGGAAACTTTGATGAGTGAGGAGAAACCCTACATAAGCATCTTTATTGTGTCTGAAATGACTCCTCTCACTGTTTGCACTCCCACTAAGAATGCTCACGCAACTGTCTTCTATGTCAGACTCGAAAGGGTAGAGAGAATCTTGATAAACTTTCAAAAGCACTTAAAAAATAACATGAGAAATCAATGCTTTCATATTTTTGGAGCATCTTCCAGGTGCAATTCAGCATGTAGGCTAAATTATGAAATCTCTAGCAAAGTTAGAAAGTATTATCAAGGGCTTTAGGATCTGCGATCAGATCGTTGGGCATGAGTCCTCAGAATCAGCTAGGAATGGCGCCTTCAGGAGCTATGAAATTCCTCTGGTATTCCATTTCTCACCCTGGTTAAGACAATAATTAAAAACCTAACACGTGCCTCTTTGCAAAGATTAAATGCATTAAAACACGTTAAATGCTCAGAATGCTGCCTGACACTTACAGGCCTTCCATAAATTTTAACTATCATCAATGTTCGTTTTATTATTCTCCGAGGGCTTATAATCTAGTCAAGGAAGTGAGACAGGAATAGTAAAAATATAACCAACTCCACAAGGCTATGTGTACATGACAAGTGGCAGATAAGTCACTCAGATATGGAGTGTTAGTTCTAAGGAGAATCATTTTGAGTTTAAAATAATGTTGCCAAGAATCCAGGCAAGGAATTTCTTATCAGGTCACAGGACTTTTAGAATAGTTATGTTATTTCGGTCATGGAGATCTTTTCAACAACTCGTTCAGAACAGCATTCTCCTCCCATCTGTACAAAATAGGCCATCCATGCCTTTCCTCTGATGGAGGCTAAGAGGGGGAAAGGAAAAGACAAAACATGGCAAGCCTAGGCTTCAAATAAATCTTATTAGGGACCTAGCTGATCACTAAAGATTGGACACATTTCCAATGTACTGCTGTGTTTAGCCAGGCCAAGAGGCCCCATAGGCAAACAGTTCCGTGGGTTTAGCACAGCAACCAAGTTTAACAAAAGGAATTTGAAGTCTATAAACGAGGGTGGCCTTGCCCTAGCAAGGTGAGTTTTTACACAGAGATAAGCATTGTACGGAAATGTTTCACTCAAAGGCAGATAGATTAAATTCTAAAAAATGTTTATCAATGTGCATTTCCTGGGGAGCATGTGCCATTTATCTTTGTGTCCCAGGCATCTAATAAAACAGAGCAAGCCAAGAATGAACGGCCCTCAGATGGATGGATGAACAGATATGAAGGAAGAGGAGACAGAAAAGTCTTTTTTCAATAGAAAACAGGTTTATGTTTCATCAGGCTCTGTTAAAACACCTGGTCATCCAGACACTTCTAAACCCTGACTGTCTTACAAATTTGCCTTTTGGCACTTATGACAAATAATTTGAAATATTAGTTGTATTTTTAAAAGTCTGACTTTTACCTATGAAAATCCTAATAAACAGAAGCAGGCTAGATGTTCAAAGACCATGCTTCAAATAAATGAGTATATAGGAGTTAAGAAGAAGTTTCTTTCAGCCCAAGCCAAGTACCCAGTCAGCTTGCGGGAAATACTCAATGCTATGCTTTGCCTAACATACCCCAAGAATATAATTTCCAACTGTTTAATTCCTTACTTGTATCACTCAGTAAAGCCCTAGTAAGTGTGTACTATGTTTTAATACTCAGTTAAATAATGGATGGTGTTTTTAAAAAGTCACAGTACAGATTCTTTCACCCAGTTAAAAAGGAAGAAAAGATTATGAGCAGGGGTGGGGGGGTACAAGGGACCTGGGTAGAGGCTCTATGGCACACAGGACTAGTAAACTGGCTGTCTCAGGGTACCAGGCACTAGTAGTGGTAAAGGAAGGGATTCTGATAGATAATAAGACTTCAGTGTATAAAGAGGAGTATAAAAGGAGCCTTATATCACAACAAAACAATGTCCAGAAAATGTCTGGTCACCAGGTCTGGCATATAGTAGTCATTTCCCAGACATCAAATAAATGAATTATTACACTCATGTTGTTTTATGGAAACTAGCTGACATTTATGAAAAGGTGGTCCTCCAACCCTGAACCAGATAATATTTGGTATATAGAAATGTGTTCCCACAGTTATAAGAGGAGACAAAACATTTATATCTCCACATCCATCTCCCAGAACTGGCACAAGATATATCAGAGCTGACTGTGTTTCCAGAAGGTGCCATCACAAATGTAATGCAAATCAAACAGCAGTTATTGAAAATGCCAAATGCTAAACTTCTGTAGCCAATGTTCTGAGCAAAGTTCTCTGCGTTGCTGTTTTCTGTCTTGTAGACCACTGCTTCCTGGCTTCTGCTTACCAAGACCCATTCGTCACGGCAAACATCGCGGACTAGATGAAGTGGATTTTGATGTACAAAATACCTTTGCTTGCTGATTTTTTTGGTCACATGACAGAGAAATTCAGAGCTGCAAGTCACCTAAGGAGTCACACTTTCATTGTCTGTCATCCCTTTAAAGGAGACATTTCATGACAGAGATTAACTAGACATGATTCCATTAGGATTGGTTTTTAACAATGATCTTTGCTACTCAAGCCAACAGCTTACTCGTTTCCCTGTGGTTGTTGTATAGAGCTTCCCAATTAGGTCATTTCTCCAAACAACATTTTTAGGTCATTTCTATATGCTAGGAACTGTGCTATGTGTAGGGTTGAATGATGTATAAAACAGACCCCTGGAATTAATCTTTGATACAAGCACACATGGATCCACACTGAATATCTAGCAAGCAGAAGTCCCATTCTTATTAAAGGACTCTCCCAGAAGCCAGGGACAGGTAGTTGGGTGTTTCCACCCTTGCAATTCAATCTTCACCAGATTCAGGCAATTTGTTCCCAAGGACATTTTTGGTTTTATGAAGCTTTCCAAGAAATCCAGTGTATCAGATATCTTTGCAAATAGCCATTTATTGACTAAAATTTAAGAACAAATATCAACCAAGGCATTTTCCTAATCTTATTTCTACAGACATTATTAGAAAACTCAAATACATTTTAAAAAGATCCAGTGGGCTGGCTCAGCAGTTAGAAATGCCTACTTCCGAGCCTGATGACCTAAATCAGACCTCTGGAATCCACATGGTGAAAGTGGAGCACCAACCTGCTCAAGTTGTCCTCTGACATCTACGTGCTCCATGACTGCACCCACACAAATTAAATCAACAAACAAATAGCAAATAAAATTGTAGATGAAAAACCAAACTTTCTAAGCAGAAATAAATAACTGATTTCTCAAGAAGGGCACATCATGCCAAATAATCCCGCCTGCTTCTGAAGTCAATACAATACTGGGTTCTTAAAAGATGCTCAACACTTACATAGTGCAACTGTTCTGAAAGCTGTTTTGACAATAAAAAAAAAAAAAGCAATAAGTGCATAGTAGCAAACGCCAAAGAGCGTCAGAGACCACAAGAAACAGAGAAGGAGCACTTGACTATGACAAGTATTATGAGAAACGAAGTTTTACAAAACATAGTTAAAGTCCATATGGCTGTGCACACACATGCATGCAGCTCAGTAGGTATTTAAGCAACATGTTTTAAAGATGAAGAAAATAAATGAAGCATGAAGACTAATCTAATCTGTGGAATTCCAGAGGACAGCCACTGGGTGGTAGAATTCCTGGGGTTTCACTAAGAAAAGGAACTTCTATCCCTTCCTTGAATGGCGAGCGTTTTCTACTTACAAGATCACCCATACAGCTTTGAAGACCAAGATCCATCAAGAATCAATTCTCCAGAGCCCTGTATGTAAGAATGATGCAGTTTCCTTTTACAGAATAAGCTTCCCCTGGATTCACACAGGGAACAGTGGTCAAAAACTTCACTTTCTCCTCTCCCCTTCAGGGGCTGGCACTGACCTGGGATTCTGTTCAGAGCCATGAAGCCCAGTTTCTGTGTTCCAGATACTAAAGTTGCCAAGCCCAACTCAACACCCTCTCATCTCATTCCACCCACCACATGTGCCCTGCTGCGTGAGGATGCTAGAGTTGATTATCTTGGTCACGACGATGATGCTGACTTTGTTTGTAACTGATGGACTATACATTATAAATCTGTTTACTATGACTAAATATTCATGATTTCCATGGAAGGAATTTATTGCTATTTGGCTTTCCTTGTCAATGTATTTTTGGGCGAGTGGCCATTGCCATTACCTCAAGGTGTTCATGGACTTTGTATGCATTTTGTCAACATTCATTTATTGCCTGCCCTTGTTGTGCACTGGAGAGCATGCCTAAGGCTGTGTCACACTCAGACTTAGCAGAATCACTGTTAACAGGAGCGCAACAAACACAGGAATTCCTACTCTTTGACTACAAAGACTAGAATCTCACACGTAACACTGTGATTTGTAAATGTTCATTGAATGAACATGTAATTTTATAAAGCTGGAAATTTCAGAAGAAGAAATGTGTCCACTTGAATCAAATGACAGGCCAAGGATAAGTAAAGCAGTTACTTCTGACTATAGTTCTCTTTTTTTCCCAGACATCTTACAATAGTGCCTCTGGGGTTGTGGCATATAAAGAAGAAAGAGATGCCTTACGACCCTAAAAAGCCTGACAAGATATTCTGGGTTCTGGGTCCATCCTTGGGAAATGGAGACATGGTCCCTGTGTGGCTTCTGAAAGCTTTAAGATGTCTCTGCACATACAAAGCATGCCACATAGTATTACTTTCTTGAGACTGGGAATCTGCTTAAGGTTCAGTTTAAGGTCAGTTTAAAGTCAGTTTAAGGTCAATGCTCATCTGTGTTATTCTTACTTCATAGACAGGCGGGGCTCTTAACTGAGACTCAGTTCCACAGAAAAACATTTGCCTTTTAGTTCATTTAGGGAAACAGAAAGACTATGTGGAAATTGTATGGACTGTCTTTGAGACGATTTATAAAGATAAATCAAGGTATACAAACATATAGCTTATGTTGGGTAAGATAAATTAAGCATTAACATAAATTAAGATATTACACAAATAGAAGTTTATATCGTGAAAGAGAATTTACTTATAAATACATGTTAAAGTATTAACAATAATTATCTTTAATATTAGGCTTCTTTAGCACATTGCTCAGGATGAATTATCAACTCCACAGACTCTCCAGAGAATAGAATGGTAGTTAAAGACCACTTGAGCTTCATTTCACAAGCTATTTTTCCTTGAATTGTCTCTCTTAATTAAGGAAAGGAGGTATTGTTTACAATGCCACTGTAAAGTCAGGCCAAGACAAGGTTCTTAGTTCACTGGTGCCAACACAATCAGACACTGAGGCCCCAGGGAGCCATTTCAGGCATAATCTTTGGCTTGCCCAGCTAGATCTAGTCTACCTGAATACTTAATGTATAAGAGAGAGGTATCTTCAGGATAGTATACTCAAGAGAAAAAAGAAAGAGAGAGAAAAGGAATGTCCGTGGAAGAAAAAAAAACCTCTAGACTGTAAAGATCAGTAACAAGAACTCAATTATTTATATTAAATACCAACAAAACAGCAACAAAGACAGCGTTTCACTAAAGGCTGGCCAATGGAGAATATTCAAATAGCACAGAAAAGTCAAGTAGGATGGGGACCTAAAAATGGACCTTTGTAAAACAAGCAAGGGAGGACTAGGAAAGAAGGGAGGGGGTGGAAGAAGTTAAAAGCAGGTCAAAGGTATAAACTTGCAGTTGTATAGGACAATAAGGTCTAATATCCTACACTGGAACTAAAGGTAACAATATTGTACTACATCTTAATATTTTCCTAAAACAGAAGTTAGGTAATTTCACAGCAACAAGAGAAGTATGTGAAGCAACTCTTATGTATATATATCATAGGAATAATGTGCAAAAAGACATTTGAGGACATCAGAAAAATGACCATTAAACTCAAGAGCAAAGGGATTATAGGCAATGACAGTGTTTGCTCATAATTCTTCAAAAATTACCTTAGGAAGCATTTAAAAGGAAGAAATGGAGAATATCAGAAAAATGTAAAGTGCCAAGAAACTATTAAAAAAATAAAAATGAAAAGATGAGTACAGACAGAGGTAAGGGTTGGAATATAAATGAATGGAGGAATTAGACAGCACAAATTTGTCCTCTCCGATAACACAGTTCACAGTGTGCACATACACACTCCTACAAAGTCTACTGAGATGACCGCGCTCCCAGGAAAAACAACTGTGTCAGGAAACACTGGTTGCATTCTTGGATATTTATCTTCATCCAATCAGCAGTACAGCTGTTATCATAACACCCTGATCAATAATTTGCTACCCAAACTACAAGGGCAAAGACACACAGCAGCCCTTTCTCATGTGCAGGGAGGGTAATGGGCGTTAATACGTATGTGTTTAGGCAGCAATAAAATACTGTTTCGTCAACTTAACCAGAAATGCAAAATGGGTGTCACTTTATCTTAAACATCCAAGCGCAGAAGCCTGTACTGGTTGAAACTAAGAAGGAACAAACGGAAGCCGAATAACTGACCCATCTGCAGATTTCAATGCAGTCAGAAGAACCAGGCCGACGGCTCTTCAACAGATCCAGTTACTCAAGTAATTTTCCAAGTCCCCTAAAAACACTTCCAGAATGATTTAGAAGATTGTAAGTTAAATGTCATTTGTTCATTCATGTATTCACCAGCTACCTACTCAGTTCTGTTTATATACATAATTTTGAATAAGAAACCCAGGGAACTAGGAGAACACAGGAACCAAATGAAATATTAAAAAAAAGAAAGGAAGAAGGAAAGAAAATAAGAATGAAAGGAAAAAAAAGAGATCTTTGTCTTTGCTTATAATTTAGCTGATATATGACAGCACGTAGTACGGCCTGTACCAAGTACAAGCACTGCATGGAAGAGGAAGGGGAAAAAGGGACAGCTGCTCAGGGCACAGGAGGCCAAAATATTAAGAAAAGTTATGCAATCACTAATACAAAATGATTTGGTGCCTACTAAGGGAAGGAGAATGATTTTGACCTAAATGAAATTTGTAAAAACATTGTTTATTGGGGAAACATACACGTAATTTGAACCGCACTTAAAATGTAGTAGGTTTGACACTAGAGTAAGGCAAGAGCAAAACTGACTATGTGTTTGTGTTTGGGTAATTTGGATAATGGGCCTTACTTAACGAAACTATGAGATCTGTATGTGGGGGATGCATTTCCCGCCAACCTTACCTTTCAGCAGACCTTGTAAACATTCATCCTAGTCTGCCTTACAAAGACATTTCCAAGGGCCCAATGAACAAAACTAAAGCCAAGTTTAGGACACACTACTAATACTTCATAATTGCCTTCATCTTCATTCGTACGTAACAACAAGAACCTTAGTCAGTCAGTTAAAATATGCCAAGAACATTCACAGTGGAGAAAAAAGAACTGAGAGTCCCAACATTACAATGGCAGTATCTCCTGAAAAAAAGATGAGAGAGAGAGAGAGATTCTTCTACAGATTGAAGCATTCCTGGCTCTATGAGCTTGAGGACATGGGTGACAGGGGTAGTAGGACAGGCTTGCATGCTGCACTTCCCAACACGCATTAAGTACGCATTACTACCCTGGCAGTTCAGGTACAAGTAGAATTAAGCAAAGAACATTCCCTTAATTTCAGTGTTTCCTGTGATTTTTAAATTAGAAGGACTGAAAATAAGAAGACAGAAAAAAATCTCAGGCATTTGGAAACTTTGAAAGAGTCTGAGAGTAAATGGGTTGAAAATCTCAGGGCCTGGCGATAGGAAGACTAATTACGAGGCAGCATAGGGAACGGTTAAAAACCTATGTTTCGTAGTTGTAGGACGGAAATGCTCATCTGCTCTGCTATCTGCCGTGAGACTTGACCCTAGGCAAGTTACTTACTCAACTTTCAAACTATAAAATATTTCCAACACAGTTATGTTGATTATGAGAACCAGCAGAGAGTAGTATTTTTCACAAGTTGATAGAACTAAAATTTCTTTTCATATTAAAACACTATTTAAATATGCATAGCACTAGTACCTGACCTGTAGGAGGACAACCTGCTCCAGCCCCATACACACACGTACATCAAACCATTGCTATTATCTGTTAAAAGAAATCTGATCAGTGGTGGACCTCAGAGCCAAAGTGAAACATCTTTGGTATACAGAACAAAGGGAAGCCATAATATCTGTCAATGACTACTTCCTCGAGGGCAACTTCCTCATACAGCTGTCAATGACTGTCCCGTTATGTTGTGAACCAAAGTACCTCCAACTGCCACCAAAGTGTACGGCTGACAATCTACTCAGGTTATCTTCTGGATCCTTCTTCTTGACTTCGTCCTTGAGTCATCCACATCCTCTTGCTCTCTTTTTTCTTAACTAATCTCAGTTCTCCAAGTCACCTGAACCATTGAATTACAATCACTTAACTCTTGTCACACTCCACCATCAAAATTATCCCTTTCTGTAATGAAGATTTCCAGCATCTGAGGCACCGATCCCTTCCTCTCAGTGTCTCTATAACCTTCCGAAATCCTACCACATGAATTCAAGCGTCCTAGCTGGATACCCCTCACCCCATCTCGGCCGTTTTTGCCCCAAGTCATCTTCTATATGGTCTCTAAGAAGCTATATGATGGCTTCTTGCTATAAGCAACCTAACATTCTTGAACCTCAGTTTCCCCACTTGAAATGTGTGTAAGAGACATAATATCACCTCCGGTCAATTCAAAACTTTTGTTCCATTGTAGCTACTGTCCCTTCCACCTAATTAGATTAGCTCCATCTTCTTTCTCATCTCAGAGTTTCCTTCATGACAGTTTTGCTGCCATTTTCCTATCACCTTTTTCAATCGAACACATAACTATAGCCTTGGATCTTAATTTGTAGTAACGGAATCCTGCCTTCAAACTTGATGTCTGAAATACCTGTCTTCTACTCTGGCAGTGGAGACCCCTCCCATTTAGAAGCGATCTGCCCTAGATAGTCACTTCCCTTATTTCCCACCAGTTTTAAGGATTTCCTCTCACCCCTAAAGATCTGAGAAGTAGTCTGCTACTCTTTTACCCATGGGCATTTACTTCCTTATGTGGTGATCAGCTTCTGATGCATACTGAGTGCATGGGCTAGCGGATGAATTTCTGTACTTCATCTGGGGCCTAGGAAAAGACTTTGTCAAGCAATAATCTACAGTGTAGCTATAGCTGGTGTTTCTGTCACACATATAAATCTGGAATCTTTCGAAGGTTAGGAATGTCCCAAGGAAAAAAATCCTTGACTCGCAGATACTTCTTTTTTATATTCCACAGTTTCTAGCAAAGTTCAAGGATCATAACAGGAGCTTCAAAGTACAGCCTTTGGATTCAAAGTCAAGTGGCACATGTGTAGAATATGATCCCACCAGGAGCAGGGGAAACAGGATGCGGGAAGCAGTGGGGGTGTCGGGACAGGCATGATAACTTAAGTACTAAAAAGTGGAGGTTCAAAAAGACAAAGACTATGAGAAAATACTTACACACATAAAGTGAAAACAACTCTTAAAAAAAAAAACTCCTACAAACCAATCTTATTTGTTGAGCGGTGCTGGCATGTGCCTTTAGTCCCAGCCCTGGTGAGGCAGAGACAGGCGGATCTCTGTGAGTTCGAGACCTGCCTGGTCTACAAAGCAAATTCCAGGACAGGTTCCAAAGCTACAGAGAAAACGTGTTTCAAAAAAATAAAAGAAAAGAGAAAAGATAAAAATAAAAGTGAGTATTTATCAAAGAGCAGGAAGGAAAGGAAGGAAGTCTCTAGCAACAGACTGTTGGTGGAAAACAAAGGGGGTGGTAAGAAGAGTGGGAAAGGGAGAGGGAGATAGGGATCGAAGGCTTGAGATTTAGGGGGCACAGCACCCTGGCTTCTGATCCCTCGGAGCACATAAACAAGAAGTTAGGCAACCTTGTGTGCCCTGTGTTGCAGAGTCAGCCTCGTGCTAAAGATTAACAGCCAGACCCAAAGGAGACTAAAGATCATGCAGGGCCAGCGCACCACCAAACACCTCACGGCAGCCGCCTGCCCTGCAGGATCTTGACTGCCAGAAGATCCCAGGTCCCAGCATCTAACAGTCAAAAGACAACCTTGGTGAGGCAAATATCCTCCTAGAGATAGCCACATGGCTAGCCAATGCTCCTGAGATTTCCAAAGGAAAAAAAAATGGTAATCTCACCTCACTGCCATTGAAGAGAATCAGTGGGTACCAGAAAAGAGTTCTGGTTAAATTCTAACTTCTACATTCCTAATCTGCAGGAAGACAGAAACTATGTCTAACCAAAGGTAGCGCCTGGTACTTAGCAGGTCCCCATAAAACGTTTATGAGAAGGCTCATATGAGCCTTGGGGGATGCAGGCATGGTGTCTCCGACAGAGGGAGACCTCTGTGTCTTCAGTCTCCTTGACTGCAGCCCCGAATGTGAGAGTCAGAAGTCTGATGCTCTGCGTTACAAACGTGTATCTCCCACTGCACCTGCCTGACGTGCTGTAGAGCACGTGAGCTCAGAAAGCATCTGGCAGTCGATGCCCCATGCCTAGCATCTGCAGCTGAACTCTGCCTTGTGCTGAAGTGGCTAGCGCAGTCTTCTCACTGGGATAGACCTGGAATTCATTTTGAACTTGAATAATTGGAACCATTGCTTCTGGTGCCCTGAGTAGAAGCTACCCCATCATGTGGCGGTGGTCCTGTGAGCAGTGGTTGTGCTTTGACCTAGACAAGCTGCCCCTCCACCTAGGTATCTGTGTGGGCATGTGGATAAGCGCCCCCCCCCTTCCCTCTCTCTGATGGAGATAGTGAGTGCTAAGAGATGATAAACTTGTTGAAATACACTACATAGAGACAGACAGACAGGAGCTAACTGAGCAAGAGCCT
This sequence comes from Dicrostonyx torquatus, assembly GCA_028555095.1. Lineage (NCBI taxonomy): Eukaryota > Metazoa > Chordata > Mammalia > Rodentia > Cricetidae > Dicrostonyx > Dicrostonyx torquatus. Next base: position 4,834,406 of record JAQHUG010000017.1, on the reverse strand, counting down.
CACAAAAGCTTTGAAATCAAAACTCACCAGGCTACGGTTTTAAACTACTTTCTCTTCACTTTCTGCTTTTAAATTACACACGGCAAAACCACTGAGGATAAAGCTTTAAGAAAACTTTCATTTACTATGGTACATCTCACCAGTCTTTCTTTGCCTAATAAATAAATATATAAATAAATAAATTTAAATGAATAAGTAATCCCCTGGAAACGTTTGGTCATTAATAATGACAGCTTGAACTGTAGAGATTTGCCTCTACCAAAGGTAATGGGGTAATGTTTATTTCCATTAGATCAGGCCTATAAAACCCTCTTTTCATAACAGTGAATCTACAATTTCCAAACAGCAAAGCTTGACATTTTGATCCCTGACAGGCAACACTTGATAGTGGGGTGTTGTAAAAATCTATATGAAGGAAGCCATTAATACGAAATAGGCCGAGTGGTCTCCCCACTAATGGTTTGTTTTAGCCGTTTCTCTTCCTCCTGGGTGGACCAGGCAAAGCAGACAGCTTATTGGCTTAGTTTGTTAGGCCAGGTTAAAAGGATGCAGCTTGGAAAGGCTCTTAAGGGAGATTACCCTTGGGCTAAAAATAGCAAGCACTAGAGAATTATCTTCAATATGACCAAACTTGCTCTGTACGGTGAATACAGATAACTGCAATATATTTCCATTTTTGGTCATTGCATGGCTTTTTTTCCCTTTAGTTTGGCTTGCTGTAGCTGACTATTTAATTCATTTCTGATTCTATTTGTCACATTTGTGCTCAGAGATATCGCCCAGGGGTGTTTGACTCAGGAGCCCTTCTTATTTAGCTGGGCTGCTTTTGTTAAAATCTAATGAGCTGTTGGATTGCCAAGCACAGTCACAGAGCAGACAGGGCTGCTTAGAAGGTAAATTCATTAAAACATGTCATTAAAAACCTACTATGTGGGGCTGGAGCTGAAGCTCAGTCCATAGAGATCTTGCTTAGCACGCACAAAACTTAGGGTTCATCCTCGGCACTGTGAAATAACATTTATCTGTAATCCCAGTGTTTGGAAGATAGAGGCAAGATCATGAATTCAAGGGCATCCTTGGCTATACAATGAATTCAAAGCCTATATAATATCCTGTCTCAAAACAATATTTTAACTACAACATACCCCCTTGCTTGTTTACTTTCTGAAAATGTAATTTATAAATAAACAAAAGTTGTGTTCCTTCTGATTAGTTAACATCTCAGGAGTAAATCTATGACATGTCAGCGAACAATTTTCCTCTTATTCCTTGCCAACAGACATCTTCAGTCTCTCTTGGTCTCCTTGATGTTCATTTCTACTTCTGCTGCAGGACTCATCCTCTGTCTTTTAACTCAGAATTGTCTTCAGTAGATAAGCAATGCCCACAGGGAGTCCCTGTATCGTACATCCCATGTACATAGTGCATTGCACTGAAATGACTGTAGCGTCTGCAACGAGCCATCTGCTCTTTAAATGGCCACTAGCTCCGTCCATTGATGAATGACGAGGATCAGATCTGCACCAGGATACCAATACAGGAACAGACTGCATCGCCACATGTAAGCCACCCTGACGTCCAAAAACTTGTAGACAGGATGTCAAAGAAGGTTCGTCATAGCCCTGACAAAACCAGCAAAGGTCATCACAAGAAAACACAAAAGATGATAAAATTATTTGCAAAATATTGAAGTTTGAAACTGTTCAGAAAGTCAAAAGCGACCTGGAGCTAAGAATACAGCATTTGGGATGGTATATTGGAGACTGATATATACTGTGTTTTTATGAACTGGGTGAGAAATATCCAGTTCCTCGCATATAAACTGAGGTACTCAAATGATTGAACCTGAAAAACCTACCAGATTCTTAGCACTTGGCTTAATGTGGAAAATTCCCTCATCTTGGTCTTGTACTCTACAGGTGAAAACCAGCATGTGCTGTGTGCTGCGCCCACACGTGGCCTAACATAGCTGCCTGTCTCCTCATCACACTGAGGTTTCCCTCATATCTCATCTGAACAGCAAATCTGCTCAATGAGTTGGAAGGTAGGTTCACAGTCCTGCTGACAGGCATACAACATGCCGCTGTCACTGCTGGCTCTGTTTATAAACCATCTCTTGGAGAACATGTTCTCAGATCTTTGACATGTCTTATTTTTAGCCCGATTGGTCAGGATGGCTGGGAAGGTCATTTTTATTCTGTCTCTGTCTGAACTCAGTAGAACCACTGTAAAGCCATCTGCTAAGAAGCACTGGAGGCAGTCCCAACATGCATGACACTGTCCTAGACACTGAGGGGTGATGAGGCAAACATGGAGCCAGCTTTCTCTCATGCGATCCACAGTGTATTGAGATATGGAACCACAGAGCAAGGCAGCTGCATCATAATCCAAAATCTTTATGGAAAGAGAAAAAGACACTGTTTTGCGTATGTGGCAGCAGTTCACTGTGTGCCAAAAGGGGCCACAGATACCTTCCTAAATTTGGCAGATTAAGAGTTTATCCTGTGCCTGGCAAAGCCTCCAGCGAAACAGACACCAAACAACCCATCTTTAAAATAGCACATTGTTACAGGCCCGTTTATGGAAATGGTGTCCACAGAAAATTTCTCTGGGGCCCTCCCTCCTTAAGATTTACTTCCAACGACCCTCAGAGGAGGGCTGATTTGATTTCTGGTAGCCTGCAACCACACACCTTCCTCCACCCCAGTTTCAGCATTTCATTTGCATTGAAACTGCCCTTGCCACTGAGTGGCTCCATGGAGAGCACAGCAAACACCCAGCCTGGAATCAGCTTTTATGCCACTAGACAAAAAAGGTCAGGTGGAAAGGGCTAGCACTGGCACAATTAATCTGGTCACCCAGGGATCATCTACCAGCTTAAGAATAGCTTGCAGGTGAGTGATGGACAGGGTCGTGGCTGCCTGACGGCATTAGGGGCCATTATGCCAGCCATAAAGAGAAGGGGAAAAATTGGACAAGGGGAAGAATTGTTCCTGAAAGGGACATGAAGAAAGACAGAAATGTCGCTCTACAAAGAATAAGTTCGAGAAGGGGCCTGAGGGCAGGGGCACTTACAGTGGTAGCAAAGACAGCACACTTTGATATTGCCAAAGTTTGAATATTAATGAGGGATCATGGCCCAGCAAAGTCTCAGGGTCTACACAGGGGAAACTCAGGCCATTCACTTTTAGGTACAAGGTGTGGGAACTAGTCAGGAAACCTAGACGAAGATGGAGCTGGAGGAGTCCCTGGTTTCTAAGTGCAAAATAGATTTAAGGAACTTTGTCTTCTACACTAACTGGAATTCAAGTCAAGGATTTTAATAGTTGCTTTGCAAGCCTTAAGTCTGCGGATTTACTTAAAAGACTCTCCAGACAAAATGGGGAGAATAAAAAGGGAGGGATTCTGTTGGTGCAGATATTTTAACTGAGCATGCTTGAGATGGAACCACGTGGGTGAACTGCATACCTGGGATGAATGTGAGTCACTGAGGTCTGTATAAAGATGGAAGCAGTGAAAGGGGTACGTGGACAATTTCAGTCGGAGGCCAGGAATAAGAGAGCAGTAAACAGACTGTGTTGTATTTGAGTTTGACAAAGACAAGCTTCTCTGCATTCAAAGAATTTTATGGTTAATAAGTAAAATAACCAGAGGTGTCATCATCACTAAATGTCTAACTAAATAGATGTGTTTGTTAAGTGGAAGAGTATCCCAATTGATTATTGTCAATTGTAATAAAAATAATATTGCAAAATTTCAAAGAGCATTCTCTCATTCAGTATGTTCTGCTACATGGAAAAGAATAATCTAGAACCCAATAGGTCCCTGCGTGATAAATCCAATGTGTGTGATGAACTTGATGTGTGCAAAACACAAACTTCTGTTTACATTAATTTGCTTACTTGGAGGTTGGCATGCAAGCCCTTGCACACTGTGTAGAGGTTTTCAAAAATCATTTGCATATTTCATTTATGTTAAAATTTATGAGACCTGATTTTTATAGCACGGTTTGCTCTTGGAAAATGATGGTTGGGAATGAATTAGGCACACAGAGCTTGTCTGCGTTTATACTAAATGGCCCCAGAGAGTTTTGTTCTAGGTGTTGAGTTTTGTTAATGTTAGTCTCATCTTTTGGCCAGCTTGAAAATTCCCCTGTGATGTTCTTGCCCCTACCATCTCCTGCATTGTTAAAATCATTGCTATTCCTGTGTCTTGTGCTCACAGAAGAAGTAACTAAGACTCATTTAGACTGCACATCCAACAAAAGGAAGCAAGTATGAAGTGAGGGCCAGAGATGCTTATCTGGGAAGAAAATGTATTAAATACGAGAAAATTTATCTGAATTTAGCTTGGCTTCTCAAAGACAACTTTACAAAATGGTGTGTTCCTCAGTTCTGCTTTAGACAATTAATCACGTTAAGTTAATAATGGCCAGAGAAATGAGGGCTTCTAGTGCAGATTATAAAAGTAGCCACTGTGATTGAGTTAGACATGCATCTTCAATTTGAAAGACAACCTCTCTCTGTCACAGACTATGTAGATGGGAATCACAATGAGTCAGACACTACAGGTAAAACATAAGATTCCTATTTTGGTCTTCTACACCTGAAGCAGCAAGGAGGTTACACAGCCCCTGTAGAGGGTATCATCACTTCTTCTGACTCAGAGAAGAAACCCATTTGCCATTCAAAGCCAAATTAAACAGGGCAGGGCATGAACCATGTAGAGTCACAGGCTCAGTTATCTGCCGAGACCAGGCAACATTTAGTTACCTCCAAATGCATCTAAACAGAGAAAATTCTCCAGCTCAGGGTGGACAGAATCCCTTTGTCAAAATTGTCAGTTTGAACAAATATGGCAAAGTAGTCCAGGCTAGATCTGTCCCAGGATCTGTCACACAAATTCCTCTAGGACGGGGGCAGCCACAGGGCTGAGGATTGAGGGTGATAGGATTAAAGCAGCTAGACAAGTAGCACGGTGACCTAATGTACCTCTCAAATCTGTGGCATGCAGAGCCCCAGAATTGGGAATCAGCAGGAAAAAGAAGCCACTTATCTTCTGGAGAATCACTGTGTTCCAATTCCCGGGCATTTGTCAATCTCTCCTCCAACATGAATAAGAAGTGAGGCTACCCATGGGGCAGCACTGCCAAAAGAAGGAGGAGGAGGAGGAGGAG
>JAQHUG010000017.1:4747784-4829070 GCA_028555095.1 Dicrostonyx torquatus | reverse complement strand
AGAAGAAGAAGAAGAAGAAGAAGAAGAAGAAGAAGAAGAAGAAGAAGAAGAAGAAGAAGAAGAAGAAGAAGAAGAAGAAGAAGAAGAAGAAGAAGCTGCCAAGTGGAGACATACAGCTCAGAGGAGAGCAAGGTATCCCTGCTAAGCATTGGCTGGCAAGACACTAGAGGATCCTGACATAAGAACCTTTCTGGACAGAATCTGAGCTGGCTAGGTTCCTTGGACACCCAGGAGAATTATGTCTGGAATACAGAGGCTCCAAGCTCATATTTGAGCAGATGAGATGACACCCTGGGAAGCTAATATCCTTAGGCCAAGAGTCCATGCCAAACTCAAGGGCAATCCTATAATAGAGGGTTTTCCCCACTAGGAAAGAGCTGTTCAACTGGAGAGACAGACTTCTCACAGGGGGCCTGGGAGAAGAGATTTAAGTCAGAGCACTATGGAAATCTGAATGGGATCTGATTGAATAAGGTTGCTAGCTAGAGGGGAGCAGAGGGATACAGGCGATTCTTTCTGTAGCACCTCTCCGAAATGGACAAGACAGTCCTTGGGTTGTACTACCAAAGGAAGAAACAAGGTGCCAGTTTAGAGATGGGGTAAAGCAGTTTGCTCAGAGAGAGCAACATCACACAGACAGGGTGTTTGTTACCAGCCAAAAGCATGTTAGCCCTTCCAATTGGACTGAAATATCATTCTCAGAGAGAAAGGTCACCAAGCCTAAAATGGGACAAAATGGTTCTGGCCCATGGAAACTCCGATACACACTGGCAGAGGCACCACATTTCTGACATATCAGATGTGCACGCTGGTGTAAGGGCCCTCTGGGGACCAAGGGGCTGTCTTCCTTGAGATTCACTTTCTCTCGACTTCCCTCAGCAATTCCAACAGGCAAATTCTCATTTGATTCATTGAATTTCCTGTAGCTTGTCTAAAATCTCCTAATTTCAAATATTCTGAGTCTCTGCTTCAAGAATCTTAGATCCTATCTCTGGGTTCCTAGTTGAAAAGAGAAAAGGTCCCGTAGCTGGAGAAGGGGGTCTCCAGACAAGCAAGCAAGCAACAAACAAACACAAATCCATTTCAAGGTGGAGGTGCTTTTGAAAGAAATGGCAGAATTTATCTTTTTGATGAGCAAGGTAATTAGGTTTAAAAAAAAAAAAAGTCGTTGCTGTTCCCTTTAGTCCACAGAGCTTACCTCCCTTGGTAGCAGAGGAGAGGTCATCACTAGCCATGAGTTTCATGGAGGCAGGAAATGTGTCTCCTCGAAGCCACTGTATCCCTAGAAATTGGCAAAAAGCTAAACACGCTACTGTATGACAATAATTATAACCATTGAAAAAAATCCGTGAACTTTTAAACCCAAAAGCACAAAGAACTGCAAAAACGAGACCAAAAGCTTTGACCAGCAAATCATTTCTCCAGCAAGAGGATGCGGCCATCCATCTAACAAGTGACATGGGATGAAGACAGCAGGGTTAGTCATAAGCCTCAGTAATATCTGCATAGTGTTTGATTTAAGGCAAGACAGTGTCCCGAGGTCTTAAAGTTAGCAACTTAACCGGCTAAGTCAAAATGATTGCAGACATGGGCTGCAATGCTTTTGTGTCTTCAGGCCACTTGAAGAAGGATGGGGAGAGTTGAACACATCTGAGAATTTCTCAAAAGCAGAAAACGACTTGCACTGGCTTCTCCTTGTGCCTCTGGTGCAGAAATTTCAGCCACTGTGGAAACCGGTCTCTGAGTTGCTCACTAGCTTCTGGCAAGCACATTACATTTGTCTTTTCTCCTTTCTTTCTGCAAGCTGCAAATTTGGTACAAACCTTTCCTTCCTACCCCCCCTTCTCTCTCTCTCTCTCTCTCTCTCTCTCTCTCTCTCTCTCTCTCTCTCTCTGTGTGTGTGTGTGTGTGTGTGTGTGTGTGTGTTTGTGTGTCTACATTTTCTGACTCAGAAAAGTTTGAACGAAGTATCTTCCTGTCACTACTTCCTACTGCTTTGATAATGAATTAAGAGTTAACTGGGGTGCAAAGGCAGAAGAAATCCTGACAGAACATAGAGTTGGAGGGTTTGTAACAATTAGCACTGATGTTTCACCACAGGAATAGATTTAAAACAAAAACAATAAACTTCTTATCACAAACAAACAAACAAAAAAAACCCACTCACACATGCAAGACCCCCAGGGTCTGGATAGAATAACATCACTAGATCACTAGATGACAGAGAAAACACATCCAATTAACCAATTAGCATTCACTCAAGGAAAAGTGAGCTTCTTAGGGGAGAGGGAGGGCAAACAAGGAGGATAGCAGCCTGCAAGTCAGCTTTACAATAGCTACCTAAAGGAAGCGCCAATCACCTCTCCACCTTCTTTTCCTTTTGTCTTTTTTTTTTAATTTTAATTTTTTTTTGTGACCCTCTCGACAATTCTGGGGGAAAAATGTTAGTTCAACATTATCGCAAGCCAGAATATGACTCTATTTATGTGACAAGTTGACAACATACAATTTCATGCTTGTTGAACTGATGGGTGTTATATATTCACTGCGACTATTATGAAGCCTCACCATTATAAATATGAAACAGTATACACTTATTCAAAATAACTCCAGCAGTGGCAATTTATAGCTCGGTTGTTTGTGCTCTTATGAGGTCCAAATGCCACCTTAAGAAGCTGCAGCTCACGGAAACAGATGTGCAGTGTGACTGTGACCAAAATGGATTGGCGATGACCTACGTGGAAGCTGTGCTTCGGTCTGTATAGCAGCTGACACTCGCTTGTATTTAGATATGCGAGTGTTGGGAACACTGTGTCCTTAAAGCTCTCTTTAAACACGGTCCAAGACATTTGTCTGCTGGACTAATTATTTTACCACCCTTCCGTGGCAAGGATCCGAGCGCCCCCCCCTCGTCACCCCCACCTCTTCTTTATAAAATAAAAGAATGTGAGTATATAGCACCCATATCCACCAGCACCGTGTTCCATCCTGTTTCATAAAGTTACCTCAAGGACTTTAAACCCTGGTCATGGCAGGTGAATGTTGGCAAGAGTTCCGGAATGCCTGCATAACAGGATTGTGCTACTTTCCTTGATCAGGTGCCTGGGAACAGGGCAAGGCCACACACCATCAACTCATGAGCTGTCACAGCAACTGGTTTTCGGTCAGGTTTTTTTGTTTCTTTTTTTCCCCCCTTTCCTTCCCCTCCTCCCTTGCTTGCTTCCTCTTAGGAAGCTTCAGCCAGTTTGCAAGTGTTCACTTCCACAAGGACAAATTTGGAATCGTGAAGAACAACACAATTTATCCAAATGTGGAAGGAAAGGAAGGAGCCAGGCACCTTGCTAAAGCTAGATATCAAAAATTTGCATAAGTAGTTTCCCAACAACAACAGAGGTGCTATTTGGAACAAAATAAATTATACACGAACCTTGGCCAACTTTGCGGTGGCTTTCCTTGCCTGCGCACTCCCCCAGTGCATTGAGCTCTTCCCTCTCAGAACGTCGGATTGGTAACTCTCAGCAGCTAGATCTAAAGAGGTAACTGTCTGTAGACTTTGAAGTCATCCTCATCTTTGATGAGGGGGGAAACAAGTTCAAAATATTTGAACTGTGAATTGAGTCCTTGTGCCTCTTGTCTGTCAGTTTGCTTGATTTGAAATACCCTCTATCTCTTAGCATGAGTTCTATCGGGGTATTCAGACACTGCAATCCTAGGTCTCTCTTGAGCCATGTTTCTTTAAAATAAGATATTTTAGAATCATCTCTAATATAAATTTTTATTACATATAATCCATTGCCTTTGGTGTTGAGTTATATAAGGACATTTTCATATAAAAAATACTTTATATTGTTTTGGAATTTAAAGCCATCCAGACAAAATTTACCATCCCAAATCTGAATCTCTTTTTACTTTTCCTGTGGGGCCATGGTGAAGGTTCTGTCAGCCCATCTAGTATATCCAAAGTGAGAAATAATGTAATCACTCACGTTCATTTCTCAGGGACCTTGGCGACTCTTATCTGCTGGCTTTTATGATCTGTCGTGAACAGCCAGGAATAGCCATTTGCAGCCTGTTTGTAAAGCCATCTTAGTCCAAGGCTCGCCTTTTCCTCTTTTATCACATGGTGCTATTCTGCAGCTAAGTCCCAGTCACCACAGCAAAATGTGCTCTGAGCTCCATTTTAGAATAATGTAAGTATTCTCTGGGAGCGTGGAACATAGCAGACATGGAACAGAGCGCAATTATCATTTCAATGAACTACTTTTTAATAGAAGATGTTTTGTGTGCTTAGCTTAGATTTATTGATATGCTGCCCACTGTATATTGTAGCCTGAAGCTATTTCGTTCCTGCTCATGAGCATCTCAAGCAAACATCTCCACCATTCACACAACAGTGGCTTTTCTAAAGCCTCGGCTCAACTTGATATTACTACTATCTCACCTAGAACATTAAACACCAGACTCTAGTTGTGTGTGTGTTAAATTACAATTGTTTCTTATTAAGTGTTCCTGGCTACCCATTTTTATTAACAGTTACTTTATTAAATCCTTAATAACACAGATAGAATAGTTAGTTAATTTGTGTGTTGAGCCATGGATGTTAATTTGTAAACATAATAACATACTGCAATCATTTGCATAATAGCATTTTAATCTTTTTAGTAAAAGCTGTAATTCCCTACAAAGTACACTGCAGTGGAAACTAAGCGACTATTGGTAATAATACAAAAGGCCTTAAAATTCTGATCCTATTATGGTGTTGGAACATACCCAAACTGCTTGCATAATCTCTGAAATGTTACTGTTCTCTGATTTAGGTGTCTGTGTCAAGAATAACAATGAAGTGTAACTGGTACTGTAGACTATTTCCTACATGTAATTTAGTATTCACCGAGCACCAGCACTTTGCAAATAACTCTAAGGTTTTTCGGCAAAGTTCAGAGCTCCGGCTATACACATTGAACAAGGAGCCCTGCAGAACCCACTCCCAGGGCTGAGCAGAGGAGAGCAAACGGTGCGTATTTGGCATCAGGGAGGCCCTTGGTTACCAAAGATTTGGCCACTGAGTGATCTCTCTCATCCCCGCCGACCAACCTGGCTGCGCTGTTGCCTCTCTAAACAGCTGCCTGCTAAGAGGAGTTGAGAAAGAATAGGAAGTGGGGAAGATGCTTACAGAAGGCATCTCCAAGGGAAAAGTTCTACAGAGCTCTGGTTCTAGAAGCGATAACCCCAGTCACAAGGCTAAAGGGAGAGGGAAAGAGAAAGCTGCCTGTAAACGGCAGGCTATTTTCCCCAAGATCTGGTAATTCATTAACCCATCTGCTTGTGAACCTTGAATGGGTAATTTGCCATAGGACTAGAGACGGGCAGGCACACACACTGTTATCTCTAGGACCTGAAACTGTGACTGCTCTGACATTTTGGGAAAGAGAAGGCGTCGAAGTATCACCTATGGTCATTTGGGGACAACTGGTTTGAAGGATAAGAAGTTGCTTTTGCTTTGAGATATTGGGCCCTTGCCAAATGTAAGCCCTGCACACCATCTCACGGTCTTTTGGCTTCCCCTTGCACTCACCCTGGCTACTTACAAATCAGCATCTTTGACAGCAAAATGAGGTCTCCGGTTTTGCCTTCCACCTGAATCTCACAGGGCGCAATCTTAAAAGGAGGCTTGAGAGGTTAAGGAAGAAGATAAAACTGGGCCTTCCAGAATTGTTTCATATCACAGGCAATTCGTTTTATTAAACCCACAATAAAAGTTTTCATTGCTAAAAGAATAGGCGCATAATTATAGGGACAAATTAACCTTGTTAAAAATGTGAAGTCTGGGACAAGGAACCGTGCAGGAACAATTTGGCTCTTGGCTTAACAATGTGGTAATGTTCATCACTGTGTCTACTTTGTGGGTTCCTCTCATGCCGAGGTGAGCCATCTGCTGGGCTGTACTTCCATGACAGCACACATAGCTAGATGTCCATGGACAAATACACACAGCGTCTGCATGAGGTTACCACACAGTGCCCAGGTGCTGTACAGAACTGTTTGCCCAATGCAAAACCCAGAGGAGTGTTTGCTTCAGCCGAGAAGGATAGCTTTGAAGTAACACAGAGAGTCAACTGATTCAACTTTAGGATTTTCTTCCTGTTAATCTAGGTCTCCACTTTCTTTTCTTTCTTTCTTTCTTTCTTTCTTTCTTTCTTTCTTTCTTTCTTTCTAATCACTATACATATCCAAGCAGAGGAATGTTTATCTTTAAATAATTCACTTGAGATTCTGGGAAACCAGAAAGCACCAAGACAAACAAATGGCTCACTTACTTCCTAGAGCACACTGAGTGTCTGACATGAAATGTTTTTAACGTCCTCCCAAATCAATCTCTCTCTCTCTTTCTCTCTCTCTCTCTCTCTCTCTCTCTCTCTCTCTCTCTCTCTCTCACGCATGCACGCACGCACGCACGCACACACACACACCCTAACCACTACTATCTAAAGTTAAGGGTGAGAACCTGGCTCAAGCTGATAGAGTGCTTGCTTTGCAAGCAGGAGACCCTACATTCAATCTCAAGCCCAGCCAAAGAAAATGAGTGAGCAATAAAAAAATTAGTGTGCTTAAGTAAACATATAGATTCCTCCTTTACAAACTACAAAGGCTAGGAACTGGATCAACTCTCATGATGAAGAGCACTCAGCCTCAACCCTGGTAACTACCATCTTCATTAACAAGACACACAACCAAAGAAGTGTGTGCTAGTGACCCCTGGCCATGCAGCCTGCATCCTGTGACTTGCTATTTATTAGCAAGGGTGGATGCCAAAAGACACAGCCCTGTGGGGCAGAACTCCTAAGCCTTAGTTTTCCAGTGGTCAGCATAATGGCAGGGAGAAAATAGGGTGATAAACCAGATGTTCCCAAGATAAGCCAGATGTTATCAAGCCAAGAAGTCTAAAATAGTGTTTACCTAAGGTGCATAAATGAACACACACACACACGCACATGCACATGCACACGCACACACAGGCTCAACCCCAGTTGCTTTCTCTGCATGATAAGCTGATGATCGCAGTTGCAGATGCAACAGAAACAGCACACACGCTGGATCCCATTGTTGGTTTCTGATTTGTGAGTCTCCAAGATGAACATTGAACTGATTTATGCTCAGAATTTGAAATTTTGTGGTAGACTACAAATGCAAAGATAAGTACAACATAAATTTTTAAAATACTCCATAAGTCTCCGTGAGCTTCAACATTCTTCAATGTTCTTCTGTTACAGCCAATTATCTCCCCACTTAAATGGCTATTATTTTCTTACTTGAAGTCTATGCTCTCTGGAAGTGTCATTACGAAGTGTGGCAAAAAAAAATCTGGCTGTGGGTTATAAATTTAATTTAAATGGCAAACATTTATTGATTGCAAATTGGGAATCCTAGAAATCTTTAAAAAGTGATTATTGTAAATGAATTCACTCTCTCCACACAACAAAGGAGAATTTATTCTCTTGATGATTAAATGAGTGTAAGATTTTTTTCTTACATACTTTGTTTTGTTAAGATTCCAAGAGATTGACCATTCATAGAATAGTCTTCCTGGCCACTGTCACAGTCAGAGGCAGGAACTCATTACCATGGAAGCATTCAAAATGTCCACCAAAAAGACAAGAGAGTAAAATCAGACATCATGTAAATTTGTTGGTTAGGGTAAAAATGGTCTGTTTGAGACAACAGGGAGATTGAGCACTCTTTATAAACTGATTTCCAAGTCTAATGAAGTCGTTCCATTTGCAACAGTGAACAGTCATGTGGTCAGGAAAGGTACTCATGAAGACCTGATTCCCTGTGGAATGTGTTCAAGTCAACATTACTTGTTGCCTCCTTCTATATATAACTCATATTGTCAGGGCTGATGGAATTTTTCTTCAGGGTTCTCAGAGTCTTTTCCTGGATGTTGTCCCTCTAACCCCATCGCTCCCATACCCTAGCATTGCACACAGGCTCTCTAGCTTCTGCCTACTTCCTTGGTGCCTCTACCTCTTAGATCCACCAGCATGATCCTCTTTGATACCACCTCCATCACACTGGTCTCCGGTGGTATACCATGCAAACTTGTGAATACTTCCCAGTGCTACATGGGCCCCCATAATAGTGCAGCGATTGTGCATCTAAACTTCTACCACAGCTTCCCATGAGTCTGTATGCTTTTTTGAATGAACCAAACTCTTCACTTCCCTACTCCCTAAAAACCTTTCTCTCATTCTCGCACTCGCCTTGATGAATCTACTCTGCTGTTTCCTTCCTTAGCTAGAGATACACACAGACATAGCACACACACACACACACATACACACATGCATAAACATTGTAAGTATTACAGCTCTGAGGGAAAAGGTAGCCTAAAGTTAGCCTAGAGGTTGTCAGAATTGAAGGAACACCACAAAAACCACACCACACAACAAACCTCACAGAAGAGATTTACTGGGAAAAACACAGGAGGTGGTTGCCTCTGCTCCAGTGAGAAGCAACAGAGAACTGAGTGGCGGGCAAGCTTATACAGGGTTTCTTGGGGGCAGAGTTTTCCAGGGTTAAAATTGGCAGGTATTCAAGTACTGAGCTTGGAGCAAGCTCAGAGATTGGTGGGATTTCAAGTCCTACAATTGAGCTCAGGTTTTTATACCCAACATACATGATCATGTAATGTTTGCTAGTTGCACATACACACATATACATATGTGTGTACATGTGTATATATATCTGTATGACTGTATGTGCTAGATAATATTATTATACACACACATATGAATATACATGGTTATATAATCCCGCATTATTTTTCATTTGTTAATATATAAAAGTATACATATATTTGCACACACACACATATATAAATATATATCTGTAACCTTGTATTGTTGACTAATTGTTTTATAGCTCCACACTTGATCACCTAAACTAGATTTAAATTTCCTTAGAAAATAAAGAGAGATTTCTTTTTTAGCTCTGCAGGTATTGACTTTCTCCTCACTTTTAAGCTGGGAAACCTTCAGTGAAGATAACCAGCAGATCCTTTTATAATGCTAAGGGTCTGCTGAATTTACCAATATAGGTTATTTTTACCTTTTTGATATGTACATAATATCTACCTGTTATTGGAAATGTTAGAATATAAATAGAAAACCACAAGAAGAATTATTAAAGTCACCTATGCTCCATCAGGATGATCAAGTACTTTGAGAGCTTCTACACAGACAATAAAGAGCCACCACTCACACTTCACCTACCCTAGTTCAGAACCTCAAACCTCACTGTAAGTTGCAATCATTACCAAACCTGAGTGCTGGCTGCAGCTATTGGGTGTTCTCCATTACATAGGCTGCAAGCAATGACCTCCAGACACTGCATTCCCACATACCATACCAGTGTTCTAAGGAACCCTAGGTAGCTGCATTCAGACGAACCGGATGAATGAATGAAAGGCATCTATTCACCCGTATCATGGAGGCATTAAGTCAGGTATTAAAATGAAGCACAGACAAGGTGGCTCACAGTGACCCAGAAAGGCCCAGGTGCTAATTAAATGAACCCCATACCAGCATACTCTACACAACACTGCGCTGTAAAGGCACGCCTTTATTCTCCACCACACAATGTACAAAGGCGACCAGGGAAGGAAGTCGCGTTGCAATATTCTAGAACATAAATCTTGCTCCCAGTCTGCTCAGAGACAGCATCCTGTTTTCCTTACACATGGATCAGGCACTGGAGGCTGTCCTTATCTGCTCCATGCCCTGTTTCCCAAAGTGGCCTCTGGATCATACCTGGTCTCCAGCATTTACACATCCAAGGAGGGGTGTTGCAAACACGAGTTAATTTGTGGCCAGTGAATGACTCAACCAATTAGATGTTGGCACAGCTGTCGTCACACTTAGAATCTATTCTTTCATACATTGTGAGTTGAGCTACCTTATTCTGTGTGTAGAAATATGCATGTTTGCATAAGGTATTTGTGCAGAATGTGTGAGTGTGTATGTGTGTGTGTGTGTATGCAAGTGCCTATGCACATTTACATGGAGACCAGAAGTTGATATCAGGTGTTAACCTAATCAATCTCCAGCTTAGTGTTGGCACAAGATCTCCCACCAAACCTAGAGCTGACCAGCTGACGAGCCTGACGGGCTAGCAGGCTCCTGGGAGCTTCCTGTCTCTGTTTCCCAAGCACTGCTTCCGGCATGTACTCCCATGCTTGCCTTCTGACATGGGTGTTGAGGACCTAGATTCAGGTTCCCATGCTTGTGTAGCAAGCACTTTATCCACTGAGCCATCCCCCAGCCTTTCAACACCATTCTTTCATTGGAATTCCTTCTATGGTAGTGACAATGAGCAAAATCTAAAGTTGTGCACGTGTGCTAGAGACTGAAAGGAAGTAGCTACTGCACACTCCCAGCACTCAGCCTCACACGATGGCTCTGCTGCACCATCATCCCAGCCTACATCTGCTTTGATTGCGATTGAGAACCCCGCGGCTAGTTTTCAGCCATGTCATCAGGATGCGACTTTAGTCAGGGGAAAATGTTTAACTCCTCAACAGCTTCGCTTATCCTGTGAGGCTGAGGTATATAATAAGGCTTACAGTGGACAGATTGGCTCAGGCAGAGCCGTGGCTGTTTGGCGTGCTCAAGGCCAAGGCCTTCTCAAATGGGATGAGGCAGGGCTTGGAGGATCAGGAGAAGGGGAGCACGGGAGGAAAGTTCAGAGGAGTTGGTAGCCCTGGGAAACAGCTCTTGTGAAAAGCTCCTTTGGCAAAGGGCCACGAGGCAGTCAGGCAAAGAGAACTCTGACCCTGAATATGGAACGACTCAATTTTAGAATTTCACAAATGTTCACTTCTGATTCCCATCATGGGAGGAATGTGTGTGCGTTAAACACTGGAGGACAAAGAGTGAAGGAGTCAGCACATGTGGTGACGGCGCTCATGACCCTGCGGCTGATGGTGACAGAGTTGCCACATATAAGACCTTACCCTTTGCCTAGACAAAGAAGAAGGGATCCTGTGACATCAGAGAGGACTGCTATGAGCCTCTGTCAAAAAGCCGCTCTCATCCTCTGTCACCAGACTACCTGGCACATGAACCTTGAGGCCCAGATAGCTCTGTAATTTTCCCTAGAATCGTATTCTGCATATATCCCACACTGCACTAGATTTCATTTCAGAAATCAGACCAAATCATGTTCACATTTCATTAAGAGGACTTTTAGTGATTCAAATCACAATAACAATAACAACAACAATAATAATAATACCACCAGGGCCTCTCAAACAGCTCTCTTTTGCCATCGGCTATTCCACACATTGTAGGGAATTAGTGTCATTCCTGCTCTCTACCTACTAAATACCAGTGGTATCACCTTGTCACCTACTCTTCGCAATCAAACATACCTCCAGACACTGTCAGATATCCCCTGGAGGTACAAAATTGCCTTTAGCTTGGAACCATTGGTTTAAAGTGACCTAATGAGAGATTAAATTAAATGAACCACGTATTTTGGAGCCTCGCGAACAATTCTATCGGTGTAGGAAGTCATACAGGGAAACAAAAAGAGTGTTGCAGCATAGATTAAGCATCCATATATAGACAACTGACTGACTGCTGAGCCAAAACTCCTGAAGCTGTAAATGAGAAGTCCCCGCACAGATCCCACAACATAAAATATGGGCACAGAAGGTCGTGGGGAAAGATCTGAAATCAGCAGCCCTGGGAGGTAATGATTACCACACTGCCTGCCCCCACCTTTCAGTTATCCCCAAACCACCAACTACAAAATGGGTGGCATTCACCCAGTGTGGAACAGCCGTAGCTAGTCACGAGACAAGACGTCTATGGAGACGGACGTGTTTTAAAAGGACGGTTAATTTAATGCTGCAGGCCCCAAATGGGCCTGCATCCTGACAGGTGTGCTGAATGAGGGACGCGCCATTCACCAGTTCTAACCAGTCACGTCCTTACGTGAACTTTCCAAGGCCGAGCTGAGAAGCCTGGGAAAGTATAACCAAGCACAATCTCAGTGTCTCCTCCTCCTTGCTTACTCCCCGGCTCTAAGTTCCCACCTGAGGCGTTCTCTTAAGACCCACGTAATGTCCCAGGCATGTAAGGGAGTCGTAGCTATCCATAGAACTGACAGGCACCTCAGCTCACCAGTCACCCAGTGCCTCCACACAGGCCAACACAAAAGGGAAACATTCTGTTCTATTTTTAAGTATATTGAGCAAAGAAGCAGCTTGATACATCATTGCAAAGGATGGCTGTCACCCAAGAATCACTGTCTCCCTATTTTTGTCAATGATATAGACTTTGAAATCAGATAAATTTAGAAAGTCAATGTTAGGTCCTTACTTGTCAACTGGGTGATTTTGGTGAAATGACTTAACTGTCTTTGAAACTCGGTGCCTGCATGTGTAAAATGAGAATATATACGTATGGATGGAAAAACATGAAAACAAAAGGTTTCTTTTGAAGGATATGAATGTGTGCAGGAAGCAGGAATGTTCCAAAATGGTAGCCATCATTGTTGCTAATTGTTTCTCATTGACATTACCATTTTTATCATGCACACATTCAACATTTATTTGTTCAGCACCCAACTATGCACTCGGTGGTAGAAAAGCTGAACTATTATAAAAAAAAAAGTGCTCTCTTGAGGAATGGAGAGTCTAACTGGGTAAGTGTGAAGACAGTCAATAATACACTGACCAGTGGCTACAGAAGTCTTGTGTACAGCCCGGCACAGAGGGACTCAGAAACAGTGAGACGGTGGTGATACTGAGGCTGATTTTGATGTCGCAAATTAGTTGATTTGGCAATTTGCACCCAATTCACTTGTCACAGTACTCCCTGAATGCTTATCACTATAAGAAATGATTTATTTTCAAGTCAATGAGTCCCAATCTTGTGAGAGTGAGCCTTGTTTCTCTGAGTAACACCTTAATAGGAGTAGATTAACATTCTTTATTATAGGGTAGGCTCATAATAGGCGCCTAGAGTCTGGGTGGTAATTCTCACTACTGAAAGGTAAATGAATTTTGACTAATTTATAAGTACATACTAGATTTTTTTTGAGTTTAGAAATTTTCCATCATGTGAGAAAATTAGGGGTATGAAGCAATAATATAATAGCAATAATCAAAACTGTTCACCTACAAGGTAAAACAAATGGCGGTAGACATTAACCCCAGTGAAAAAGAAATGCCTTCTTCTGTACTAGTTCCTGTTATGCAATATTTACTGTGAGGTCCCTTTCTGTGGGAACAGAAGGGAGTCAACATCTTCACACCTTTCTCGGCCTTGTCCCTAAAGCTTTCACAACCCCTTGTATTTCAACACAGTCTACCCCACTCCGCTCTCCGTCCTTAGTGCCTTAATTCTAAAAAGCACCATTTTCCAAAAACTGTCTTTCCATAACATAGAAACCTTCTAGCTGTGATGATAAATTTCCTACTGGCAACCATGTAAGAGCACATACATGTCCAGGCCTGGTACCACATCAGTCTGACAAAGGCCAAGGTCAATGAGAACTTGCATTCTCCAGAGGAGACGCTTACCTCAAATATATTGGCGGGCTCATTGTTGTACTGGTTGGATATGATTTCTGATTGGTCGCTGCACCACTTCAGTCCACCCAGAAAGCTGTCTGTGTCCAAGTCATTCACATCGAGTTCAGAGAGGTCAAGTTCGGGAAGATCTGGGCAAAGAGGCTGGTCCTCACCAACCAGAGCAGCACACTGCGGGAGGCAGCAAAGAGATGGCAAAAGTTAGTAACAGCAGGCGTCTACTACACAGCAATGGCATGTGACAGGAATTAAGTCTGGTTAATTCAGCCACAGAGCCCAAGCTGGCCTCTGGTCTTTAATCGCCAAGGGAAACACCTTCCATTCTTCAGTCTCTTAGCTCACCAGGAGTGTCCAGTTGAATTTCTCCCATCCAAATTCTAAACCCAGACCCAAACTAATTACCATGTTTGCATGAAGGTTTCCTTGAGTCTTCCAGTTAGAAACCAACAAGATGTATTCCTACCTCCAGGATAGCTATTCTCTACGCACATGGTTTTATTCTGTCCTTATCGGAGGACTGGTTTGAGAGAAGAATGCTAGTGGCTTGGTATCTGGGGATCACCATCAGATATAATGGATATCCCTATGAACAACTGTTCCCTGAGATAACAGAACAAGAATTAAACTGGGAAAACTTCCTCTGTGCCCACTCCCTTTAAGTATTATAATCCCTTTCATTCATTTAGCAACTAATGATGCAAGTCCTCTGACTCATCTTCGGCTCTCTTGAATTGTTATTTAAATCATTTACTCTCACTTGACTTTGTATGAGTTCCCTGACTTCATCCTTAACAGGTCAAATGCAAGTTCCTTGAGTTAAAGAACAAAATTCCTAGGATTTTCTTCATGGGACCTTTATAGCCTTCCATAGGAATACTTTGCAAGGTGTGAGGGGGGCGGGATTGGGATTACCTGTCATCTAAAAGAGAAAAATGAAAGTATTGTACCATGATTATTATATTTTGTGTTTTACTGAAGTATGTCAAAAATACAGTTGTAGTGGATTTTAAAATGATTGTATTTGTATGGAGATATAAAATGATTACAATACATTGAAAGGTTCGAATGCTTATCAGGAAGACTATTTTACATGTTGTTGTTGTTGTTGTTGTTGTTGTTGTTGTTGAACCTCTTTTGGGGTTTGGAAAGTCTTTCCATGCTCCTGACCTATTGCCTTCTGAGGAAATCAGAACCCCTTACTAACAAGATGGTCTCCTGTATTTAATTGGCTAATTAGTTGCTGAACCAAGTCTGGATGCTCTCAAAAGTGACAAAAATGCTTACTCTGGGGAGCTAATGACAGCAAAGTCACCACAACTTCAACCTCTCACTAGCCACCTGCTTGAATAGAAGTTCTCACTGGCAGAGATGAAGAAGCCCCTCCCCCTCGTGCCTTTACTTTCCAAGGTCGCAGAGAGCAATTCAGAGGTTCCCATCCAGGCAGCAGGGGAACATAAGGCTGATGAACTTCCCTGACATTTAGATTTTGAATCAAATGAGTTTTGTTCAGATTTGATTTTGGGGACACCCCTGTCATCGCCGGCAGGCTGTATGACACAGGTCATGTGCAGCAGCACCATCTGAAGCCAGATGCTGAGGAGTGAGGACTGAGTAATGGGGTCAGCAGGTGAGGAGAGGGGAGGCTGCAGTTTCTGTAGAAGACCACCAGGCCCCAAGACCCCCAAAGGCAGGCACATGACTACACCAAGAAAAAACTGCTGCCAAAAAAAAAAAAAAGTCTTCGTTTTCATCTTGTTGGGCTTTCTTTGTACTATCTGAGTCAGCCCAGGTCAGTGGGGTAGATCTTGTCTCGGTGCAGTATTAGTGTCAGGGCTGTAACACGTCTGAGACTCCATTCTTATCCACACGATGTATCCTCAGAGCACAACCCCTTTTCCTTAACTCTTCCGTCAACACCATCAGTGCCAGAGACAAGGGGAAAACTTTGTCAGCAGTGTAGAAAACCACACAGGATGTCATGGGTAGAGGATTCCTTGAAAATACTGAAGCACCACAACCAGAGAGCATCCAAGTGAAAACCGAGGCAGAAGACAGCCTGATTCACCTACGGCTGCTACTCCAGTGTCAGAGCCCACAGAAAGCCCGTTTGGGAATGGAAAGTTGTCACACTGACTTGCTGGGAGACAGCTTCTTACCATCTCTCTCTAACTGCTCTCTCTAAGAAAAGGTAGTCTAAAGACCCTTAACTTTCAAGAATATATGTGTGTATAAATATATGCAAATATAGCTCCTGACAACTACTGAGCAGATAAGATCAATTTGTTGTTTTAGTATTCTCTTTCCTTGGGTTTCCCTCTCTCTCCCTCTCTTTCTCTCCCTCCTTCCCTCTCCTTCTCTCACTCACTGTCCATGCTTATTCTTCCATTATGACTCAAAATAGTACGTGTGCTTTGCCAGCGTTGACATCCTGATCAAATCAATGCTTCTGAATGTGGCCTTGTCCCACTAATCTAAAACACATCCGTCGAAGCAATTGCTCCTGTTACTAATTCATATCTGGACTTGGACAATGCCAGCCTTAGCAGGCTGAGGCCAGGAACTGTCCTTGTCCGACATGTTGCCATTGATGGTGCCCCTATACATCTGTAACAGGTGTGCTTTGCAAAATCACACAGATAGTCTCCTGACACTTTGCAACTGTGACAGCAATTTCACAACTGTGGCCTTCGTTTTACAGTAAGATTTAAGAGGCTGAAGCAGTCACTAACCACAAAAGGCTAATTATTGCATGTTATTTCACCCCAACAGACTTTTCCCTTAGCTAAGGAACAGACAATAAATTAGCTTAACTGCATGGATGATAATGATTCATTATAATTAAGTATAATTCTCCATTAACCTTTCAGAGGTTTTGGTGCCATTGGTGGTAAATTTTAAAGAGAGAGAGTGGACTCTGCAGCATTAATTATATTAATAAAAAAATCTTAACTTCTGATAAAAACATGAGTTGAGATGGGAGGAGGGATTGAGAGAGTGGCAGTACGGAAGGGCAGTCTTGGGGAAGTGTGTCATGTGAATGGTCTCTATCCATCTTAGTAACCTTATTGTACATCACCTCCATTAAGCTGTGAAACACCAGGGACTCTGGGTAGCTCTGGTGATTTGGGCTTTTATTAACCAATGCACTGTCCTGTCATTATGCGCGAAAGGGCATAATAGGTTTTAAGATGACAGCAAACATTAATGATTCAAAAAAATGAAAGCTGCCCACGCTACCTGCTGCTTGCAATATTTCGACAGGCAAGGGTGATTCCCAGAGCCACGGCCACGAAGGCACAGGTTTCTAGCAGCTGGCTGTCTACCGTGCGACTGCCCAGTCACAGCTGACCGGAGACTCAATCTAAGGCTGGACGCTGAGCCCGAATTCCCTCCTCCTTAAGGAAAACAAACAACTTAAAGCAGTAGTTGTAAATGACTAAGAAGCTTATTCGCAAAACAACTGCAGGAATTCTGACCATGGAGATAAGTCTCCTACATTCCCTTTAGAATCAGTTCTCCCATCTCTGAGCAGCATCAGGGACGTACAAGCCGCAAAAATGAAAGTGGATCGAGGAGACCCACGGTGCCAGCCAGACAACCACCCACGGGATACTCTGGCTACTCCAGCAATTAGGACTTTGAAGGCATTTAGAACTCAGACTCCCAGTAGCCACAGGACACATGAATTATCCATATCAATTCCGCCTTACCAAGAAATCACAACAAGATAAGAATAATTATAACCCGCAAATCCGATCTGCCAAAGCCAGGAGACGACAAACGGAGCCAACATCTGCAAACCCAGCAAAGAGTTAAGAACCCAGGACACGCCTGGCTAGATAGGAAAAATGCATTCGCAGGCGGCCTCGCCAAATCATTTTCACTTTAGATGTGTATCGCTGCACCACACGGACATCTTATTTAATCAAATCACGTGTGGCACTTGACCCTCCCCCTTACCCTACGTGCCCCCCGCTACCGGGAGGAAGCACCATTGTTAGTTAGCAGCTCCGATCCTCCGCGCAATTCAATTCGGGTCCATCTCACCAGAGTCCACAAAGTTTCACTTGTTTTCCAACTTGCCCAAACTTTCCGAGAACATTCCATTGTACTGAATGCAAACACGCCGAGGTCCTCTGTCCCCAGCTAGACTCCGGAGATTCCAAGGAAGCTGCTTGTGTTTTTTCCTCCCCTGTATGACTTGTAGCCAGCAGAGACTGTGGAATTGATGTATTGCGGTCTATTTTTACACAAGCAGCGCGTAGCTCCACACACACGGTCTGCATAAACTCCATTCTCTCCCAGCTTCAGGCAGCTCTCCGTGGTACAGAGAAATTTAACCATTCGGTTTCTCGCCAGTGAAGCAAACAGAAAGCCTTACTCTCTTAAGGCTGGGATTTTTTCTTTTTTTAACTCGCTCGCCAACCCTTTCAGCCACATACAAGTGTTTTAAAGGAAACAGCACCGTCGTTTTGTGTTCTGTGGGAAAAGCAATCTAGCTCAGCCCCAGCAGGATTATTTGGGATTTTGTAAGTTCTCTGTTTAATGAACAGAGAGAGGAGGGCGGAAAATAAAATTCCCGATGAGAGTCAAAACGGACTCTCTTTGAACACAATCCATTATAATGTTTATCTTCATTTTCTTATAAATAGAAATGGCATTTCCCCAAGCAGGCCACTCAACACTGGAAAGACTTCAGCTCCTGATTCATATCAATATCTTAGAGAATAAATATTGCATATGAGTAGAAACAGAGCCAAAGGCACATGGAGAGAGTTTCTAACTGCTACAGACACTGATGACAGCAGCTACGCTTTCGTTTGCTCAAGGCATCTCCGAGCCACCTTAAAATAGCAAACTTATTGGAGTTAAGATAAGATCGAGATTCCCCCTTGCAAAAGCTCCTGCCGGGCTGCTTTCTAAGTCCCCTCCTTCACCCTAGCCCATCCCCCTCCAGGAATCATCGCATCTGAGGGAAGCTCCGGTCCTGCAATGCCCAGCCCCAGCTCACCTCTATGTCACTCCATACAGAGTCTTGGCTGCACATGTCCCAAGCCATCCAGCTCCTGAGTGACGCCAGTCAAGCTTTTTCAACTCCAATCCACTCTGACACACAGCACACACTCATGCAGGCAACCAGCCCCTTACTGAGAGTGAACTGAAGGCACCTGTCTTACTACAGTCCCCAGTCACATGACAAAGCTATTAAAAAGTAGGCTGGGCTGTCACTCACCCAGCCTCCCTTCTCCTGTGCAGCTTGCTGCTCAAACTCCTGACGTCACTCCAAGGCAGCCCTCTGCCTCAGTGAAGTAACGCTTAAAGGAAAGAAAAAAAAATAGAAGAAAGAAAGGAAGGAAACACTTGGCCTTTGAGAGGTTCCGAGCATCACACTGTGACTAAAGCCAGCTTTGAATGCCACCAACCCTAAACCGGAGCCCTGGTCATATAACTAAAATCTCTTTCAATCTTTTTTTTTTTTTAATTTATTTTAGATCCAAAATAAGCAAGTAGCAAAGGCCCCCTGTTACATGACAGAGTGACTACATTGTTGCTTAAAACGTGTTTTCTTTAAGGATTGCTTTCCAAGTGGACCCAGACTCAGCTTGGAACTAAAGCAAGAGTCTCACATGATACATTTTTATGAGATTTTTCCCCCCTGTTGGGGGAGTGTTTAAAAGCAGCGAATCAGCTTTTTTTTCTTTTTCTTTTTCTTGTTTGGTCAACAAAATAGCCCCATTTGTTTAGGTTTAAACAAACTCCTCCACCCAAAATCAGCTGTCTCCTTGGCAGTAGACAATGCAGGCTCCCAAACTGTTACTGCAGTTTACTGCTCCGTATAAGGAGAGCAAGCCACTAAACCCTATCCTCTTAGGTTCTCTCCTGGCTCTTTCCATTGCTCTCGCGGGCTCCCAGAAAACAAATGTCAGTAAATACAGTTGCTGTTGCCATGCCTAAGACAGTGTAGCTCCTCGGCTGCCTTATTTTATTTTATTTTTTTTTCTTTTCCCCCTTACATGTAGCATTTTCCTCCTCTCTGCCTCAGGGTGCCTTTTTGGATAAACACTGGATTCCAACCCTAGTGCCCTGGGTTGTGCAGTTTGCTTTTGAAATCAAGAATGTCCAGGGGATGAAGGGAACACACTGAAATGCTATCAGCAGAAAACCTCAGGGCTGGAGCCTTGCTCACTAGGATTGTTTGGCCGTACCTGGAGACAATGTGGACTAATAGAGGTGCAACTGTCTCTATTACGACATTGCATACTGAATCCATAACAAACTCCCAGCACTGGGCACAGAGGAAAAGCTCTCCATAGCACAAGGGGGTTAGGACTTAACCCTTCCAGCAACAGCGAGAAATTCACAGGGTAGCTTTGAAAATAGATTTTCACAATACCTCAAACCTTGCAGACCTTCAAAAAGCAGCTCATTTCTTTTGACAGTAATGTTAAAAAAAAAAAAGTCCTCCCCTGGTACCTAAATATAATTTATAAAACACCAGTCATTTAATTTCCTATTCCACTGGGGTTAATTTAGTGTGTTCTTTATTGTCTGTCCCCTCAGATGAAAAATAGTGGTGACTTCTCTCAGTTTATATAGTCAGCTGCTCCAACAGGAAAGCGAAAGAAAGAAAGAAAAAAAAACCAAGAAAGGCCCACCAGCCTGCTGCTTACTTCAGACCCTGCAGAAAGGGTCTGTTTGCTCTGATGTCCACAGCCAGTTGCTGGTAAATTTCTAAATAGTGTGACGAAATAGATGTTTTGTCATCAGTGAATGGAACACAATGGCCAACAGCTTTGACATCTTAAATTAGGTGAACACATTCACTGCTATAACTATCCTGTTCCAGACAGCAGGAAAGTATTGAAGATTAAATTTTCTAATTCAAAAAAAGAGAGCCAGAAAAAGCAACATTGGGGAACACTCTCTCCATGCCGTTAGTAGCCTTACCCTGTACTCCCACAAAGAAACACAAATTTTCTTCCCAATTAGATTTTTACTTAATGTAAAACTTCAGTCATCTATTAAAATTCAGAACAAAGGTCGTTGGCTCTACCCTCCACACAGTCAACTGTGAAATAATTAATATTGGCCACTTGGCTACAAGGAGTCAATGGTTATTCATTATTATCAAGCCATCCTGCCATCCGGATGGTAATCTACACGCTGGTTTCTTTCTTTCATTTGCTGGGCATTCACCAGACTTTTGGGGAATCCCATTCACACCTCTCAGAGATGCCCTTTGCTCTAGATCACTCTGCGTTTACTGCTTGGACATTTTAACCTGCTCGCACTGAACTATGGCAGTTTTCTTGTTTTTTGTTTGGGCCGCCTATTTCTACTTAAAAAAAAAAATCAGATCAGCAGATCTATGAAGCTCAAGGAATGCTCAGAACAGCTGCTCTATCCTCTCCCTTCACCACGGGGCGAGGTGAGGATAAAGACGGTCCACAGCTGATAAACAAAGGCAGGCTTCTCTCTTCCTTTTATGTTTCTTCTGATACATAAGTCGACTTTAAGCAGTTTGTAGGACAAGTCAGAATACCTTCGACTAGTTTCTCAGGTTTCAAATTACATCTCTAATGAGAAGGATATTTTAGAAGTCTCATCCTTTGGTTAATTAACTCTTCAGATTAAATACCCTCTTTTGTCCAGCTCTTTTTCTTTCTTCAAAATTTAAATTTTTAGTTGCTTACCAACCTTGGGTTTTCCTGGCTCCTCGGGCAGTTTCTATATTTAATTCTCTCTCTGCCTTGACTACTGTTGCTCTCTCCGTAGCTTGCCTCTCGCTCCCTCCACAACTTTGCCTTTAAGATTTCTGAATGTCCGTTTTCAGTCAACAGCCATCAGTGGAAACCGTACTGTGTGTACAGCCACATATTGGAAGGACCGTCCAGAAAAAAGACATCCAACACAAACACACAAATATAGGGGAGCTTACAATCTGGGGAGAAACTAAGCAATAAGAAGAAAACTATTCATATAGAAAACTATTCTATTACCTTGTTCAAAATCCTTTTCTGTCTTTAAAACATGCTGTGCTCAGGGACAAGGTCCTTATGCTGGCCATCACAAGTCATAACCAAATCAAACCACGTTTAGGCAAAACAATGGACAGAGGTATTTATTAACACTTGGTGGCCGCCCATAGTGTTGTGTATCTACACAGAGTAGATCCTAGCCCCATGGAATCCCTCCCTTTACTAGTTCTGTTAACATTAGTTTTCCATGGTCCAACCATTGCTGGAGGCAGGAAAACCTAGCCTTAAAGTTGATAATGTATGTAAGGAGGGAAACGGGGAATCAAGGCAAATGGGGAAAGAGAATATATTTGATGTGTTTGGTTCCTTCCCCACTTCTACCCCAAGTATAGGCCTTCTGTATTCTTAATGCTATTTCTAAAATGTAAAGACAATCCTACAAACCAAAATATTCAAAGGCAAACACCACAAACAGTAACAAGACCATGAATTTCAATGCCAGTGCTGTCCTGTGAACAGAGAAGGAATCTCAAAAGCGAAGGCTAACAGCATAATTTTCTCTGTCCTCTCACTCTTAAAGCTTGCAATAATGTCCACATGCCTAAACTGGAGGCCGATTCTTTAAAGAAGAAAGGTGGAGAGGGAAAACCGGGGGCAGACAAGCTCGTAAGAGCGAGACAGGAGAATCAACACATCCTATAGGATATGCCAATCAATGTAGTCCTCGAAAGCTAGGTGCCGACAAACCAGAAAGGCAGGCAGATCTTAAATAGTCTTTCTCAGAAGAATTATATCTATCCCCAAATCTAAGAACTTGAAAAGATCCCGTGAGACAGTCCCTGGAAAGACATATGTATGAAGGGAAACCATCATTCCCAGGACTTCAACTTGCTTGGAGCATTCTTCCAGAATGAACAGGGGCCTGCCCCAAATCACTAACATTTGTCGAGTTAATCATTGCTAAAAGGCATTCAATTGTTTGTTTTCAATTCCTAGAGGGCCCTTGATCCTGAACACCCCCACATCACTTTCTGCGCACAGACTTTAGGACTCTAGTTTGCAGCTCAGACTGGAACAAGGTGGCAGGAATGCAAGCAGGCTAGAGCGAAACAGAGGTCTCTACTCTCAAACACTCTCAGACTCAGTCTGATTTTATAGGACCTGCGACGGTGGTCCAAGGGAGCAAAGATGGTTCAGTAAAACGAGTGTGCGAGAGTAGAGTGAGTGGGTGGACAGTGCTAAATGCCTGGGAACATTTGTGGTTTTCTTCTTTTAATAAACAAGATTTGACCGACATGTTGAACAACACAGCTCTCATCCCCAGTAAAACCTTCCGCAGAGCCCCATGGAATGGAGCCAGCCTCAAAAAAACTTAGGCCTCAAAATGTGCTTTTAGTGTTTTTTATAAAACAACCAAAAATAACATGAAAAGTAATCTGAGCTGTAGTCAGGAGTAATCCAAGCATAAAGCAAGAATTCTGCTTCCTAGGAGCACAAATAAGAGATAATAGAGCATTGACTAATTCTGCTGTTGTCTGATATTTAAATTGGACATGTTTGTGAAGCTACAGCTATTTTCATTCATCTTAATTATTTCAGGTTAATTCATCTATAGTGTTCAGAGTGATTATTTAGATAAGAAATCCTTAACAGGGTTATTTGCAAGTATTTCCTGGAATCAAAATTAAGACACATTGCATATTTTTAAATGTGGAAGTGTATTAAAATTTAAAGTGCTATGGTACCCCAAAGTGTGATATTTAATTTAGGAAAAATTACGTTTTATCCTACTACCCATATTTAGTGAGGAATAAGGAGAATTAGACATAAAAATTGTTTAAATGTAGAAAGAAAAAATAATCAAACTGCGTCCCTGGTAGTTAGTTCTGGAGTTGAATCTTATGCTTATCAGCTTCATCATTCTTGGCTTTGTGGGAGAGAACTGTACTTTACAATTAGCCAGAGGAGGAAGAAGAAGAAGAAAAAAAATGAGTATTATTTTTATTTTATGGGTAACATCAGACAACCTTGGAAGATTTAGTGTGTGTTTGGTTTTGACCATATTTTTTCTCCATATCTTGAGATTTGTGTTTTACTCTAGCAAGCTAAAAAGTGTATCTCTAGGGCTGGAGAGATGGCTCAGAGGTTAAGAGCACTGCATGCTCTTCTAAAGGTCCTGAGTTCAATTCCTAGCAGCCACATGGTGGCTCACAGCCATCTGTAATGAGGTCTGGTGCCCTCTTCCGGCCTGCAGGCATATACACAGACAGGATATTGTATACATAATAAATA
Source organism: Dicrostonyx torquatus (assembly GCA_028555095.1). Taxonomy (NCBI): domain Eukaryota; kingdom Metazoa; phylum Chordata; class Mammalia; order Rodentia; family Cricetidae; genus Dicrostonyx; species Dicrostonyx torquatus. The sequence goes on along the minus strand of JAQHUG010000017.1, from coordinate 4,805,202 downwards.
TATAAAAAAAGTGTATCTCTAAAGTGTGGAAGCAAATAAATGTATTATCACCCTAACTAGCAATTATCTTAAAAGTCTAAGCTAAATTTTGTGCACCATACAAATCTTACTTGGTGTTAGCAATGCAGACTCAGGAATTTCAAAGAAATTTCCTTAGCAAAGAATGGCACATCTAGAATAGACCATCACTTTTTACAACTACATCCAAAAACATAGATATCATTTACACATGATAGAGTTACAAATGGATACTTTTTATTTCTAGAAGGCAAATAGGTAATATGTGTCAAGAATGTGCTAAACGGATAGCCCCCTTAATCCAGAAATTTAAATTCTACAGCTATCAAAAAATAATAGAGGAGTGCATACAAAGATTTTCAGTGTGAAAATAAATGATGCCACATCATGCTGTTGAAAACTTGAATGCAATGTAAATGGCCAACGTTGGGTAGTCTAATTAAAAATTTATAAAGTGGTGTTTATACACATGGCATCAGTGCTACCATGACAATCCTACAAAATACATTAGGTAGCATAATGAGAAACTATTTCAAATTTATTGAATTTTCTTATTATATTTGAAGTAATAATAGCCATAAAAATTGCACCTAAAAATTTACACACATGTGTAAACATACTGGCAGAAAGAAAGAGGGATGGTAGAGAATAGTTCACAGTGTTGAGGACACCGTAGGCTTGTTTTAATTTTCTTAGTGTGTGTCCATAGTTTCCAAATTTTCTTAAATAAACCTGCATCACTTATATATTCAGAATAGGACTAACCATTTTTTTAAAAAAAAAATAGAGATACAGAATTAGGTTATGGCTTCTTAATAAGCATGAGGCAGAACAAGTAAAAATAGTCCCTGACATTCAAAGTCATCCTCCAAAGACTCCTCATCTATTTAAGAAGAAACCAACCTCCTCTCCTCCCAAGCTGGCCTGACACTGAGTGGAGTCACCACTCAGTCACTTAGAAACCTTCGAAAGCAAGTTTCAGAGGCAGAGAGAGACCAAGTTCGCCTCAGATACTACTCCCATCTTTTGTTTGGGGACGAAGACATTTTGTTTTGTTTCGTTTTCTTACTGAACATTTTATCAAATTAGGCACTTACTCTTATAAAATTGTAGTTATCCTTGGGAGGGTTAAGATTTCAACCTCTTACTAAGGCATCTGTTTGTAATTCCTGGTTTTCCTTACCTTTTGTCATACAGGTCAGGAGCATAAATGAAGAGAGGAAAAGAAAGAGTAGTGTCTTCAAGAATTATCTGACTTGCAGAGTCAGAATATTTGTTAGGAACAGAGTCTATTGACTACAGAATGGGATTAGGGTCCAGTTAGAGTCTATTGACTGGAGAGTAGAGTTGGGGTACAGTTAGAGACTACTGACTAGGGAGTGGGGTTCTTGCTCAATTAGACTGGTGAGTGGAGTTGGAGTCCAGTTAGAGTCGTTGACTAGGGAGTGAATTTTGGGTACAGTTAGAGTCTATTGGCTGGAGAATGGGGTTAGGATACAGTTAGAGTTTATAGACTAGGGAATGGGGCTGGGGTACAGTTAAGGAAGAGTTAACCAACCCCTCTTCCTCAAGGGGTTTCTATTAATAACACCTGGAATTGCCTTGATGGGGAAAACACAGCTCCCATTTCCAACTAGTGACTTGCAAAACGACCAGTCTTCAGATGTGGAGCTGCCTACAAAAAGGATCACAGGATGCTGCCCCTTCATTGAGAAGGAACTTTCAAATATCACAGGGGACCCATCCACCTTTTTTCCCTGAAGAAGAATCCACAGGAATGGAAAGTTCACCATGAATCAATTAACCCTAATGTCCCCGTAGTTTCCCAGGTCTTTTATGGGAGTTCTTTTTCCTACATGCTGCCAGTGGTTATTTTGACAATAAGGAATATAAGAAAAGAAAGAGCAAGATGAAAACCAAACCTGGAAGAGTCCAGGTGGTTCCTGGGGAGTCAAGTCCATCTGATGAATAAGATCACTCAAAGTGGAAGGAAAAGAATAAATGAAATGTGACTCTCAGTCCTCCTTGGCTGTGTCGCTAGGCCCCAATCAGACTACGGGTAGGTAGTTCATTCATCGGCGTTAGGCCTTTATCAATCAAAAGACATGAATTCATTTATGTCTACGATCACTTCCGGCCAGATTTAAAATGTCATGGTGTGAATACCACGACAGATGTAAGCAACTCAAGAAGACCTTTGCACCAAGTGAACCCAAACATCTTAAGTCACTAACTCTGGGGTCAGCGGTAATAAGCAAGCTCCACATCCACCTGTGGAAGAGAGCACAACTTCATTCCTTTTCCTCTTGTGAGTATTTAATTACTACCTGTTCTAGGAAGAGAACTCAGGAGAACTGATGATACCTATCCCACTATAAGCCACATGACATTAAGTCGCATGTAAAACAGAGTCACTGTTTGAACAGTAAGTCTAAAAACCACACAACTGGGGTGGTTGTTTACTTACATCTGCATAGAGATAGAATATAGTGTACCAACGTGTGATTTGGTTTTTAAAAGATAAGAAAGCAGTGTTGCTGAGAGAAGATTGAAAAGGAAACTGAATCCTAAGGTTAAGACTTTGGAAAAAGGAAGGGCTTTGTAGCATTTAGTCAGGATTTTAAGTAACCCTCTTGTCTCTTAATATCACAGTCATGCTTCTTAAATAAAAATCTCTTTGTATTGAATAAAAGAAATCTTCCACATAAATTTTGGGGAGGGGAAGATCAGGTAAGATTGTCATCTACTGCAAAGGAAGAAAAGAAGGTCATATACCTGTATATTAGCATAACATTATAGGAATATCTATTAAATTGGGGCTATAGTGCAGAAGGGATAGTTGATGGATCCTGGGGATTAGAGATTCCTTGTTCAACTTTTCTTTGTGCAGTCAATCCTTTTCAGCAACTGGTATGCTATTTACAGTTCAGTATCTACCATCAACCTCCATCTTAGAGGTTCCCTTCAGGTTGAATGAATAGCCACAAGCAGAATTTGGATAAGGAGGGATAGTGACAGGAGACTGGGAAGAGAGCAGGTGCATGGCAAACCTCATCCAGGACGATGCCTCTGTACAGCACCAGCTAGCTCCACACAACGGCACATTCAAGATTGACATCTCTAGCTTTATATTTTTCTGCAACCAGCAGGAAGGAGAGTAAGACACCTAACTGAAGGGAACTTGAGTTCGGTGTCTGTGAGCAGACTGTGAAATGGGCCGACTCCCCATGTTGAACAAGCTGAACCCTATGTCTTCTTGTAGAGAGTCTGGGCCATGCTTTGTACAGGAAGTTAACCAGAATGGATTGCTTCTTTACCTCCTTTTACAACGAAGGTCTCTACTCCCAAGATGGAACTTTCTGTAGTGAACATTTGTAGGTTTGCTTCCATGGGGAGCACCTAAAAATAGGCCATACCTAACTTTTCCCACAGCACCAAGGAGAAAGTCCAACTCGGATCTCCGATGTGGGTATTTTCAGCCTGTGTGCCCTTTGTCTCTTCTATCCTGTCACCTAGGGCCACAGCATATGTTAAAGTTTTGGGAAGGGGAGTTTTCTGGGATGTGTCATGTATTGAAACCTCCTGAGACCCATATCTCAACCATGTTATTTTACTTTTAAGGCTAATAAATCCCCCCAAAACTTTTTCAGTAATAATTAATGGTAAATAAACTCATGCCTTCTACTTTGAATATGATTACCAAGGCTCAAAGAGTTGAAAATGAAAATGAGTAAACGTCTACATTTCCAAAAGTACACAAATGCCGTGAACATACATACAGTGAAGCAAAAGTAGTCACACATACAAAACTACAATACCCATGATTCCATTTCAGTAATCATCAAAATGGATGACTCTAATCCCTGCAGCTGGAGGGCAGGATTGACTGCACTTGCTGGCAACAAGGACTCAGTGGGAAAACTATGCATGGTCTCTGTTTTGCTGTCAGTTCTAGTTACATGGGTGTGATCCATCAGGGGAAATGAATTTATCGCAAACCTTTTGATGAGGCCTAACTTTCTTGAATGACTTTATAGTTCAGCAAAAGGAGCAAACACATTGAGAAGAAAAAGCCCAGAAATATTTCTGAACCACAATGTTTAAACCTTTACCTTTTTGTTAATTAAAAAAAAATTTAAATTTCATCTTACCTTCTTAGGTCATTATACCACTCAGAGAAATAGGAGTGAGACAGGTATCAAGAAACTGGAACTAAAGAGCCTGATTCTAGGATTTGTCTGATTGAATTTGGAGAAACCACTTAACTTTCTTTTGCTTATGGGTGGGATTAAGTGTTATATGTATGTACTTCTTAAGTAACAAAAAGAAGAATTTTTGCAAAATCAAATATTTTTGTACATTTATCTTAGGTTCAACATTTATTTTTGAACCAAAGAGTGTCATTTGACTAGGTTTGAAAGTGTGATCTGTTTCTCCAGAAAAATGACCCTGAGTAGCATACTGGGGAATCTGTGAGCTCTCAAGTGAGCTACCAGCATCACCATAAAAATGACAATGACAATATCTATTTGATATAGTGTGCTCTAGGGTAAATGAGGTGTCTATTAGTCCCGTGACTAGCATATAAAAGTAGTCAATAATGATACCTGTTACTCACATACAAATACTTAAAAAAAATCAATCTAATATCAAGCAAATGCTGAGTTTGATTTTTGTCTGGGTTCCTCATCTAAATGAAAGAAAGAATGAATAAAATAAGGAAGGGAGAGAGAGAGGAAAGGAGGGAGGGAGGAAGGGCAAGCGGGAGGAAGGGAGGGAGATAAGGAATGAAGGAGGGAGCTTCAGAAGATAACTCGAACCAAACGATTGTTCACAACCTGTCCTAAAATGATTTTCCCTGAGTGGCTCAGTAACCACAACTGATAGATATGCCCAGTGCCTGTTGAGTTTTCTGCCCACCTAAAGAAAGTGAAAACAAAACAGAGCAAAAACCAGCCATTGAATATTTTTTTAACAAAAGATAGAAGTACTAAAATATTTGATTTGGGAACCTGACCTGACTGCCTCAGAAGATGCCATTTTGTTTCCAGCCAGCAAGCAGGCCACAAAAGTATCTGAGTCCAAAGTCTTGAGAACTTCTCTAGTAAGAAACAACCATATGGTGCATAAGAACTGACAAGTCCATGAGTTTGCCAGAGTGGGAGCACCAAAAATATTGTGGTGGGCTTTACACAATGCCACCTGAAACCCACATGAAGACAGGAAGGGAAGCAAAGACAGGGCAGTGAAGCAACACAATGCAAAGGCCCGTTTGCCCCACGTAGCCCGCCAACTAGCCTGTCTCAACACTCACACTGGTGGAGAATCCCTGATCAATCACACAATTGCTTCTGAACTTGATGAAGCTACACCAGGAGTAGCTTGGTATATATTGTTTGCCACCTTGTGAGTTTTAAGTCTTCAAAACTGAGATAGTCCGTAAAAATGTGCCTATGATTTCCAACTCAGTGTGAGAAACGGAATGTGAAATATCTCATTAATAATTTATAGATTACATGTTGATAAAATATTTTGGATGTACTCTGTTAAATAAAAGATCTTATTAAAATTAAATTTATCTTTTTGAAAGGCAGCTACTAGAAACTTTTAAATTACATGTGTGATGTGTATAATATCCCTCTTCAACAGCGCCAACCCTTTATTTAGTCTTCAGGTTATATCAGAGATGAGAAATCAGATCAGTGAATTATGGGAACAGGAAATTGGGGAATTAAAAGGCACAGCTGAGCAGGTCCACAGCAGCACTGAACAACTCCAGGTGGCGCCACTCCCATCACAGTCTAGCGAGAGTCATTCCCACCACTGTATTAAATGCTACATAATCTTTCCATCCACAAAATCATTAGGAATCCTTTCTACAATATCCCTGGGGCAAGCCTATAAATCTTTTCAGCACCTTCCACGCCTTTTTCAAAGCACATACATAATAATGAGATGCAAATAGGAAAACTTTGCCCAGTATTCTGAAATTGGGACTGTAGAAACTAGAACCGAACACATTATAAAACCTTGATCGAGGGCAGAAGATGGCCAGGGCTCACTAAGCACACACAGTGTGGGATATACACAGTGCCCCATGCTCTCCGGAAGACAGCTTCTGTGTTTTCACAGGGTATCATTCTCTTTATAAAATATACCCACCTCTCTCTTCCAAGAGGAAAAAAAAAAGGCTGTTGTCACATCTATGATATAGCTTTAGTTTTTGATGCCAACATGATTCAGTAAACAGAGTTATGCTACAGTTTATTATTTCTTATTCAGTACTCAAATTAATCTCTGAATAGCGCTGGCATTAATTCAACTTGATGCCTGTACTTAGTATTTCACATAGGTGCCTTCATCCAATTCTTCTCAACTAATGAAACCTTAATTCATGGTAATATATTTATTTCTAGTTGAGTTCATGTTAAGGAGTGTGGTACTTTACAGAAGACTAATTAATATCAATCATATATTATAACACTTTTAATGGTTCAGGGAAAAATGCTACACAAGAGAAAAGATTAGATGAAGAGAGGGGTCTTAGTCCATCGTATTTACTCTATTTTTAGGACTTGAGCAGAAGATACCAAGCATTATTTCAAACATAAATTTAATTGAAAATGTACATCATAGGAAGGCTGGGAATTAAGAACTCTGGGATTGGTCCCTAATAAGACATTGATCTGATGTGGCCCACGAATGTAATTCATACCCTCAGACTATTTTTTTCTACCTATTTTGTATAATAGCTATATAATTTGCAAGTTGGTAAAGATACTCAAATTCAGATTCATGGCACTATTAAAATAACGAACTACTTCACTAATGGCAAGCTTTCTGCAATTGTGGGTAACAATTCTATATTTATGCAATGTTTGAGTAATGATGATGGCATCATATTTCCTGAGATTGTACATACAGTCAGCAGGAGAGCTTAAGTGTGAGTCTCTGACTATGACATAAATGGTACCCCCTGGAGTCATGCAATACAGTAGCCCTCACATCTCTTTAAGAAGTTATATTTAAAAGATCTAATCCTTCCCGGCGTCAAAGAACTGAAGTGCTGAGTTCTGCACTTCTAAAATAAAAAATCCCAAAATCAAACAAAACCAAAATGGTATATATTGCCTCAAACACACATTGATCATTTTCAGTCTTTCTGGCTTACAGCTTTCATTTACTCCATAACAATTTCTTCATAATCATGCAAAGAATGCTGTGCTGTACTTTAATCTCCTTTTGCCTCTTTAGTAATGAATACATAAGAGTAGGGATATGGCCTGGTGGAGAGTGCCTGACTCCCACGAATGATGCTCTAGGCTCATGTTCTCCTACAGCAAAATAGCAACAACAGTAATCATATACACATACAATCTTCTGATCTTATATCCTTTTTAAAAAATCATCCTCATCATTAGAAATAAGACAGAGGCCACACAGCAACAGCATGATGGGTCTGAAGTGTGGAGAGAATGCCTCCTGGTACTCACTTTCAAAACCGAATCCATGGATGACAGCCCCAACATCCATGTCACTCATTCTGCGGCGGTGCAAACACTTGTATGGCCAGTCACTACAGGGGTTTGCACCAGCTACTTTTTAATTCACACAAGCACAGTGACGTCGCAAGGAACCCGGGAGTCACTGCTCAATGAATTCCACAATAGGACACAGATTTGAAACCTGATCTAGGCCAGATACGGACGTAAGAGCAAATATGTACAGTATCATGTGCTTTCCAACAGCTCCGAGTCCCGAGGGAGCTCTCTGACATCAGCAGCTGAGACAGGTGGTTCCCCTTCCAACTGTGGAAAATGAAACCCTAGTGCAGAGGCACTGGGCAAACGCAGCAGTACTGTAATTGTTCCTTGGTGCCCTCTCCCTGCGACTCCTATCCTGTGGCGATATTTCATCCACTTAAATCCCAGGATATCCGACCATGCCAGCAAAGGAGGGAGCATTTGCAAAGAGGTTGATCTGGACCTTTAAGCAGGGTGTTTTGTTACTCTAGTGTTCCTTTGTTTTTCCTAAATTTAGCTGTCAGAGGCGGAACTTTCTTTCTGTCTTTATTCAGGATATATTGTCAAGTAGGTGCCCAAGCCTCTGCTTGCCGAAGTCACGCTTTGTTCCCTGTTATTACTGCAACCCAACAGAAAAACAGACAAGAGTCAGGGCATCTTAACATCACGTGCAAGACTCAGGTCAGGACCAATCGTAGCCAGTTTGAGTCTGTAAGCTCAGATCAGCTGAGATGTACTAAGCCCTTTGTGGTCACAACTGTTTGCTTTTGAATTTAAGCATTACTAGCAGAAGGGTGCCCTGTAACGTGTGTATAAAATTACTTAATTCAGCTTCTATTTCCCTTCCTCAACATAGATACTTTTACACTCTGACAGCCGCTGGCTTTTAAAGCATTCTCCTTTTTGTTGTATCTCCTTAGAAACACAAATCTTGTTCCCTGGCAGCAGCGGTGCTAAGTGCTATGCCACATGCCCAAACTAGTTCTCCCTTGCAGCTTTAATTCACAGTAAGTGGCAGGAAAGGAGGTCAGCCCTTCTCAGAAAACCCTCGGAGTTCTTTTCGGCTACAGAATCTATTTCAGAAAGCCACGCTCCCTGGCACGTAAAGAGTGATTTCCCGTTTGGAAATTCTGGCCATAACTATTGACAACTTTAAGGAATGACCCTCTAAGGGGGCAAGAACAGAGAAACAGTCCCGCCTTCGACTTCTGGTCCTAAGTTTTAGTAAAGTCAATTAACTCGAGTAGAGAAGAAATTCAGGAGTTGTGCACCACCCTTCTCCCCAAGTAACCCTTTCATGGAGAAACTACTTATGGAACGTACACCTGCTTTGATGTCTCTTCCCAGAGGTGTTCATTGACTGCTTTGCATAACAATGCCACCTTAGTCCTAGACATTTCCATGGTAGACTACAGCTGTCATAAGTCTAAGGGATGGGAAATGAGGCCAGGTCCCCCTGCTCCTCTGAACTCATCCTCCAGCATGCCAACCGCCATGTCTTCTTTGTTTCTTTGTGTTCATAGTTTCCCATCTTTGCACTATGGCAAATTTCATAGTAAGAAAGAGAAGATGCCTGGATACAGAGTTTTGACAATATGTACCAAACTATGATGAAAAGTCAGGTGGGATTTTCCCCCCATTTAATGCCTACACTAATAATACAAGTGAGCACAGTTGTTCTGCTGGCTCTGAGGATAACCTCACTGAAGTTTAATGGATGTAAGAAACTTTACTTAGAATAAACAAGTGGAATGTGGAAGGCTGATGCTCTCGGTAAGTCTATCTCATTCAGTCTTCCTCTTATGACCAGGTTATGCAGGAAAAAAAATATTTTTATTTCTGCCCAACAGTTACCTAAGTTGGGCGCCTTCAGATGCCTCACAAATCAGAAGGAATCCACGGCGTCAGGTTAAGGAAGAAAGTAAAATCCTCACACACATGAACCTAAAATGCCAGAGAAATTAGACAAACAGAATTCAAAGAACACAGCCTGGACATGGCACCCTGCTTTGATTAAAGAAAGTCTTTAAAAACGGGTTTACAAGTTAGAACTTGAATAACATTTAAATGAATGTACTTTTCTTTGCAGATCAACATCTATTATAAACTGAGAGCGTTTGACCCAAGCCATTCAAGTGTCCTCTCAAAGGAAAAGATAATAGAATACTGTCCTTCGATGGAAGGAAGACTCCTTCCAAAGGTGGTGATTCCAAATGATGAGCAGAGCAAAACACATATCTAAGCCCTATTGCAAGCCATCTCAAAAATGTTTTCCATACTACACACACTCTCCTGCAAGCTTGTTCAATGACGTGTCTTCAATCCATCATCTCACTTCCAACAGATCTCAACAAACAGACTTCACCACTGTTTTTCACCATCAATAACAGAAGCAACTTCCAGCACCTATTTCATCTCTGTTTGGAAATGAAATCAGATATGAAAATTTCACATAATTTGGGACCACTCAGAATTCTTTGTGTTGGCCTTTAAAAGAGGGGGAGCTAAGATATGTGGTTTCTAATCTCCTCTGACTTAGAAAATATTTGATAAAAAACCCAACCAAACAAAACAACAACAAAAACAAACAAACAAATTAACAAAAAACAAGACACTGAACACAGGCTGTGGTGAACACCTTTAAGTCCAGGCCTCAAGTAGCCTTTCTGTGAATTCCAGGCAAGCCAAGATTATATAGGGAGACCCTGTCTAAAAATAAAATCCATTGAATACACTTTCCTCAAAAAAGCAGGCTTTGGGGGACCATGGCTTTGGTTTAATAGCAATTACAGTTAAGATCCAAAGCCCTTGGTGGACATCATTTGGTGAGTCCAAAGCAAGTGGCCAGAAAACAAAACCATCAGATATCCTCACATCTTCTTTGCCCACAATAGCAAAGCCATTCTGAGACAGTCTATGGCCATACAGATGTCAATTAGTTCTGAAAAGTCCACAGTCACTATCACCACAGCGAACAACCTCAGCTGCATGAACTGTGGTGTTACTTATTAAGAAAGGAAGCAACATGCTTTGAATTGTAGTATTGTGAGATGAGATGTAAAAGATAAGACTTTAGGAAACCTGCTTACGTGGGGGAGCACTAAGCCAATTTCACATCTACTGTGCTTTTCCATAAATACAAATTACATCACCAAGAATAAGATCTGCAAGGTGGGTATCAGAATCAGATGGATGCAGACTAGGCTGGTCACACTGACCTGACCACAAACCAACCAGAAGTGCCAGAGACACAAGAGGAACATGGTTCCCCTCAGCACACACAACCTCAGTGACAGCCCTTGAACGCATCACTGAGCCTCAGTTTTCTCATAAAATACAGGCTAATACCTACTGAGTTACAGAAACAATTTCCAAAGTTCCTGGCACGCAGTGGGCACTGTTCCGTGCCCGCTTCCTTCCTGGTTCACAGTACTTAGTTCCAACAAAGTCTGTTTCCCTCTTGGGAAAATTTATGATAAAATATCTCTGTATTTTTTATTCCTTATAGGATTGATGCTGATAAAATCAAGCATGAACTGCAAACTCTGGTCCATGCTCTCCTCTGACGACCTTTGTACAGAGAATGGAGGAGTGCGAATATGGTTGGAGCCTGATGTGAGTAACGAATATGTAAGAGGGGTCATTTTTCAACACCAAAGTTATGCATGAAATGAAAAAAACTGGCTTGACAATTTTAAAATGGAGATTCAAAACTCTTTAATTGTGAAAGTTTATGAACTCACGTGAGCAAAGAGACAGTGAAAACTGACACTAAGAGGAACTCTGAAAGAACAAGGGCTGATGTCTTATGTTCCCATGTCAAGTGTACCTTTAAAAGCCATCAAATATTAAATATCTTAAAAATGAAAAATAAAATTTTCCCAATCTGATGGATTTCTTGCTCAAAAGGAAAACATGATAGCTAGGTTACTTGTACATAATCAAGTTTTCTCAGGCTGCCTATGCTGTTGATCTACTCTATAAATACCCAGAATTGGAAATAAGGGAAATAAAGTGGGAGCAGTAATGGATGCATATTGTTCATAGAGTATCTTTGCTAAGTATTATCAATAACCACCACCGTTAGAAAAGAGTGGAGGACAGAAAGGTAAACACCATCCTGCTTGGAAAACTAGCCAGAGTCCATGTCCACAGTCGTTATTTATAGCCGCCGACTGTAACTTTAGATGTGTCAAAGGCAGCAGAGCGAACTTCCTTCTCCCTCACACGAACTCTGCCTGCTATGGGCTGAAAATCTCTTCTCTGAAGTGCTGGAGGCCAAGAAGTACTCTGGAGTTGAGATTTTTTTTCCTTATTTTAAAATATTGGCATCCATATAACGAGATTTACTGAGACTAGGACCCCACATAAACATAAAATTCATTTCCGGATCAAAGACCTTACATAACTTGAAAGTGTGCTCTTGAGTTTTGACAGTAAGTTAGCAAGAAGTCATCTGTACAGTTTTAATTTTTTTTATTTTTGGTTGTCATGTTGATATTCAAAAACTTTTTTCAGGTTTGCAGAAGGGATGCTTAACCCATAAATATGAACCGTTAAGTCTTCCTGTTTTACAGAAGTAGATGAAATTGACCCTAAGAAGATACAATTAGCTAAATGTTCTTGATAAAAAGATTCCACTGCAACGGCAAACACACACACATCAGACATTTCTTCTGTGGAGCCATAGATGTAGGACTGTACTGACCAGCAAATGCTTGGGACAAAATCTCCCAAGAATGTAGTGGCAATGCTTCGAAATAAGACCGAGCACCATGCCAGCTGCTTAGCTTGTGTAAGATTTTACTGGTGTCTTTCTGAAAGCTCTTATAGTCTTAGAGTTGGACACCCAGTCAATCAAAATACCCACAAGTGAACACAACAATCATGAATGTGTTGCGGGAGCAAGGGTGGGGATCAGTTAAAGGCTTGGAAATGGATTTAATTAATCTCATAAATATATCCAGGCCCATAAAGATATTTATAGATACCTGCCCCATGTGTAACTCAAAATATAATTTAGACTCATTCCAAAATTATGCATATGTACAGATGTTCAGTGACATTGTACTCTCCATCATAATAGTTGGACCAGTTCCGTTAAAAAGTCAAATAGAAAAAAAAAATAGTTCTTCAAGGCAAAAATGTTGGTCCCGTGCTTTGTTGGGTACCCAGTCACCTGATTGGTGTGGTGTTGAATAATCCTGTGTGGATGCCAACAAGCAAGGAAAGGAAAACAACCATGCCAGAGTCTTAGTCTTCCATTCATGGGTCCTCCCCTATGACACCTGGGATCCAGAATAAAAGGTTGTAAGAGGCATGATTGGCTGGACAAGGACATGTAGATATTCCTGGTTATTAGTGAGATGATGGGGAAGAGCATACTAAGATCCTGAGAAAGATCAAGAGGAAGAGGAGATAATAGGGTAGCAGAGAAGACAGCTTTCACTTAGATGTGAGGCAGACCTAGGCTGTGATGCTTCCTAACTCTGGGTAGTTCGCTGTACTCAAATCAAGATGGCACCCCTGTCCACATGGGTATACAAGGATCAGAGACTGGATTGGTACCTCACAGACATTTGGAAAATGTTACTTCTCCTCAATACTAAGGGGCTAAAAATAAAATATCCTGATGACAAATTGACAAATGATCTTGTACAAAGTCAGGTGTTTGCTGTTAAGGAAAAATACAAAGAAATAGGAGACAGACATAGAGAGAGAGAAGTACTAGGAGGAGGAGGAGAGGAACAGAAGGGAAGGGAGAGAGGAGAGAGAGAAAACTGAGTTTTGACTTTCAACCAGGTGGTGGTTTTTAACGGCTAACATGATCTCACTGTGGAAATTTGTCTTCAACCCAGAAAACGTGAGAAAATCATCAGACAACCAGAGATATGAAACAGAGAGCCCTTTAAAATAGAAGTGCATATTTGTATTTAATCTAAACTTACAACGTCCATCATGAACCCACTACTGTTCTAAGGGCTTTATAGATAGTCTCCCAAGGAAGGAAACCTATTGCTATCCCTCCTTTGTCGGATAGAGGCGGGTGCTGAGAGTTTTCATCATTTACTGAAGGTGTCGAATGAATTAAGGAAGAAGGTGGGAACTTGGCTCTGGGTGGCTGGATTGCAGAGTGTATTTCTCTAACAGACACTCACCCTCCAACTACTTGCCTCCCTCTATCGCCTGCTGAAGGCTTGGCTTTTTACTGCCTAAACTTCTGGGAAGCACTGAAACTAAAAGTTGAGCAAGACCTAGCTCCTAGTCTCAAGGACTCCACAGTCTTAACAGGAACAATAGAATCTTTGATCCTGGGACCACAGAGGAATCTGAAGGATACTCGGAGTGGAATGCAAACCTGTAGGGCACCCAGGCTGCCTATGGGAGATGGAGATGGAAGGGTGAGATGGTATTAGCAGAGCAAATTCTTTCTCCCTCTCCTACTCTGAAACCACTCTAAATATTAGCATATTCAGTGAAAGCAACAGCCTTGTGTCTTTGAATCATCCCCAACAACGGTATTGCCTACTAATCTTATTTATAAATCTAAACCAAATGCAGTCTACCCCATGAGACATTTAGGATCTGATGGAGAGAGATCTACACACAAATAATATGACTGTACATCCCCACATTTTGCAGTCTGACCCCAAATCCTACGATGACAGACATGATATGCAAACACAGCCACGATGTTATCACATGCCACCTTCCCTCAGTTATCTGATGAGCTCAACAATCTGGAAGTCTCAAAACACTCTGCTGTTAATTATTGGCAAATCAAAATGAACCATCATACATTAAACCAATGTATCAAATCACAATAATAATATTTAACATACATGTATAAACTAGGCTTAGTAACATACCAAGCAGATGAAGTAAAATGGCATTGCCCATGGAAGACTAGAGCGTTTACAACAATGCATGTGGATGTCATTCAAAGTACACACCAAAGAGCACTTCACATTGTGACTTTTAATTTGAATCCAATTTTATTATTGAGGCAAGGACTTTTAATAAGGTGTCTACATTCTTAACTCTTCATCATATCTGTAACACAAATCTTTAACTATGGGTACAAGGTTATAGAGCATATCTATAGGCAGAACATCTTGTCATGGCTAACACTAAAACGTACCCATTCATATTATTTGATGTTGAGGAGTGGATTTTGAGATAGGGTTTCACTCTGTAGTCCAGGCTCTCTTTGGACTGGTAGCAGTCCTTCTTCTTCAGCTTTCAAAGTGCCAAGATCACAGGCACAGGCTACCATACTCAGAATAAGAAAACTGCTTTGAAGTATGATTCTGAGAGCAACTCTGGATTTGCCTGACTCCAAACAAAATCAGTTACTAACTGAATAGCCATAAAATAGGAAAGAGAAGTTCAATCATGAAAAGGTCATTAAACTTAATTTGGAAAATTTTTAGAGAGATAACCAATATTAGTGGCTTTCAAAAAGATTGTCTATTTTTATTTTCCATGTATGAGTGTTTTGCCTGCACTCTTTGCATTCAGTGCTCAGAGAAACCAGAAGAGGGCATCAGAAACCCTGGAAGTAGGGTTACAGGCACTTGAGAGCTTCTCTATGGGTGCTGGGAACTGAACCCAGTCCTCTGCAAAAACAGCAAGCCCTCTTAATTGCTGAGCCATCTCTCTAGCCCCCACAAAACCAATTTTTAAAGCAATAGAGTTGATTAGAAAATATCAAACAAAAAAGAGTTCCAGGTAGGAAGACTACATTTTCAAAAGAAGGTTCTCTAGTGGATGTGCAGCCTATAGCATAGAACCCTAGCTCTGACTTCTGATTGACCTCAGTGACTACCAGGCCACTTAGGACAAGTGGCAGGTTCTATCTCTGATAGTTTCCTTACATGTAGAGTAGGAGTCATCATGTCCACTCCTTAGGGTTTTATGGAGACTCTCCAAGAACTGATACCACTGCTTGTTAATTTGATACACCAGTATAGCTAAGCCCACGATGCCCAGTTGCTTAGTTAAACACTTAGAAAACACTAGCTTAGGTGTTGCTGCTGAGTCATCCTGCAGATGTGATTATTATTTATAACCAGCTGTGAGCATGCCTTGCCCAGTCATCTGAGCATCCTGTGGACAAAGCTGAAGTTTCCCTGAGAAAATTAAGAGTTTCTAGCCTGAGCTGACCTGTGAAACTCTTAACAGATTTTCCAACCTGCCTATTAGCCCTATGCAGTGGAAGTCTCGACAGCCCCAACAATCATGTGCCACCGACACCCCAGAATACTAAATGTGCACAGGAGGCCAGCATCATGGAGACTATAATTCACAGGGATTAACTGGTGAAATGCCTAGAATCTCAGGACAGTAATTTCATTTTTCTAAATGTGATTCTATTTTTCTAAAAGCGGGTTCAGAACCAAGGAGAGGAGACATGCGTGAGATGAAGCTTGTGAAGGTATTGACCATGCACACTCCATGACGACAAGAGCATTGCTTTGGTTCGGTTCTCACGTCATCAAAGAAGGCCAACTGACTCAGCAAATGGGTGTTGGATGGGTTACAGCGTTCTAACTATGAAGAGATGAGATGAGGCTTTCCCTAGTGCCGATTCCACAAGCCCCATTCTAAGACAGTGACAGAAGACTACAGAGGAAGCACATATCTGCCCATTCCACCGATAGACATCTTGCATCTGCCGCACTCCCCAAATCGGACCAGCCTCAGCACTGTGAGGATGCAGATTAAATTCTCACCTTTGGAGTACTCCCCGGTGAGCAGGGGAAGAAGTAGGCAAAATCTTATCAGGAAAATGTACTGGAGCAAAGTCAGGCATGGAACTCTGAGAAGATCCAGGGAATGGATGCCTCACCCCTCTTAGCAGGGAAGACTTTCCTCCTGTAGCATTCGTTTCTTAACTGAAATCATGACAAAGCTCAACTCTGGCCAAGCATTATGCTCTGCCTTGGAAGTAATCAGAAGATGTATTGTAGAATATATTAATAGTATTAATATATTAATATTAATAATGGTCAGCTTTCATTGTTGCCTTGTTGTTATACTAGGTATTTTCCAAAACTCTGTATATTCATTTCCTGGTTCTCTTTATACAAATATCCCACATACATGTTTATACATATACATATACATGTTTATACAGTCTTTTATAAAAGACTGGTCCAGCATTTTCACACCTTTTCCTATAAGACCATCACCCAGATACAAACTCATGTACTTGCCATTCAAACACTCCCAGAGTTCCTATTGTCTATGAGACAATCTGTTTGGCACCAAGTTAAGCAACGCACAATGTCTGTCCTTATATCTAGAGGAGGGGACAAACATTCACAACCACCCATAATTTTGGACTGCCTGACCCCACAGTCTTACAAAGCCTTGGCCTGTGTATAAGTAAGCCACCTCCCAAACTTGCCAAAATCCTGAGAATATAATTTTGAACACAATCAGCTGGAATGAGTCTGGAGTGCCTTATCTAACTCCGATATAAGGTAAATAACCAGGGACTGGTGGTATTAAAATACAAGATGACTTCAAAATTATATTTATAACCCAGAATCTGTCTTTTGTGTGTACATGACTAACCATGTTAACGGTAGTTCAATATGACTAGATCCTTGCTTAACTACCAGAATGCCAATCAACACCATCTTGATTTATACCCCAGCTACTGTTATAACTTGAGACACTGCTTCTGGACTTCTCATTGCTTAAAAAAATGAAAAAATGGAGCCCTTCAACAGGATATGTGAGTATAAATAAAGATATAAAGTCTAAATAAAGGCAAATAAAGTTAATTATACTCACATATCCTGTTATAGAGCTCAACTTTCATTTTTCTTTATTATACTCTATTTGCCATCAATTAGAGGCAAGTACATATTGCAGCCATTTCTAAATGAAACTTTATAAATAACTGAAGCTTTAATTACCCTGGAAAACGACAGCATCTATTAAGATTCACAGCTGATGCCAAGTATCACGCAGGTCCTAGAAAGTTTCACACTTCTTCACAAAGGTCAAGGCAAGGAAAGAACAAACATTTCACTATCAGTGAAAAGAACAACTCAGAGTGCATGTGTGTATAGACATGTATGCATCTTCACATGTATGTGGGATATTTGTACATACTTTGGACACCAGAGGTCAACTTTGGGCATTATTGTTCAGAAGACTGTCCTCAATAGTTTTGAGAAAAGGTCTCCAGTCAAATCAGGACTGAAGTAAGGCCGGTCGACCAGTGAACTTCACGAACCTTCCTTCCTGCCTCTGTTTCTCCATCACTAGCAGTATATGTATTTTTATAGGGGCACTGAAGATCTAAATTTGATATCCTTATTTGCATAGAAAGCAATTACTTACTGAACAACCATACCCCAAGCCCAATGTTTATGTATTCTAAAGTAAAAAAGGTATTCTATTTGACAAAACTGAGCATAAACCCTCCTGGAAATAAATATTAAAGAAATTATGTACGCGTTAACCTTTGGGCATGGGTACATCATTCATGCTGGGAAGAGGCAGTAAAAGGAGAGAGGAAATTAAGAAAATGTGGGTGAAAAATAAGTGGTTGCTTGGGGCTGAAAGAGATTGGGGTACCTTGTTTCCTTCACAAATCCCATTTGTTTGTAGAATGTTTAAAAATTAAACCCCTTGCACTGTGGGAAGAGGCCAGTGGTAGAACATTTGTACAACGTGAGCAAGGTCTTAGGTTTAATCCTCAATACCATAAAAATAAACAAAATGGCAGGACTAGGGATGTAGCTCACTGGTAGAGCACGTGCCTAGCAAGTATGGGGCTTTGGATTCCATTGCCGGTACCACACAAAAGAGTAAAATAATATATTCCAATTGTCAATGAAACAATAAAAGTAGAATTTGGAATTGTACACAGAATTAAATATGGGAAACAAGAAAGTAAGCATGCACACACACACATACATACACATACACACACATACACACATACACACACATACACACACATACACACACATACATACACATACACACATACACACACACATACATACACATACACCAAACAACAGCAAAAACAGATCAATCTGATTAAAAAGAGCAGATAATAAATGTTGTCATATAGCCCAAATAACTAAAATGTGTTGGATTAAGTACATATTTTATCCAACGGAAGGAAATAGGACTTCTCTGTGCTCCAAAATTATTGCCATTCTTATTCTCAGTGCCTGGGCATTGGTATCTTTCTGTCTTCTTTCCATATTTTTCTTAGCCCCATTATCAACATACTAAATTGTATAGCATCTGGTTGTTTCCTTTTCATTCTTCTGTAATACAAAGTATAAAAAGGCACGGGTCCATACCTTGGTTTCTTATTTCACCACAAGCTCCCAGAATGGTTTCTTTAAAATGATTGATGTTAAATAGAAAAGGAAGGAGGGCAAGAAAGGGCGTGAAGGAGAGAGGAAAGGAAGAAGAGAAGGGGAGGAAGAGAGTGAAAAAGTTAGAGAGAGGGAGTGAGGGAAGAGAGGATGGAGGAAAAGAGTGCAGGACGAGGGAAGAGAGGCTGAGAGATTTCATTCCCAATTTGAATCACAAGAGAACTATATCATGAAGTCCTATCTAAAAACTGCAGCCGACTTTGAGCTTATGCTTGAGTGGGGAGATTAGAGCCCTGTGATCATGCTAGTCATCAAATAGAAAGTACATGCAAAAGTGTAGTGGGAAAGGAACAGAAACAAACAAACGAGAAATCCTAGAGCTACCATGTCCTCTTTTCTGTCAGGCAACATGATAGAAATGAAATTTATGAATGCTGGAGTCAAGTATGTGATGTGCCTTTAAACCCTAGCCTTGCCACTCAGAAGCTCTGTGACCTCTGAAGACTTATGTAACCTCTCTGTGCTTTGAACTTCGACTGTAGAGTGTGGCTAATGTTCGTACCTCAGTCAAAGGATTCCTGTGAAAATTAAATGAACCTTATGCATCAATCAGCTAGAACATTGCCTGGCCGTGAGGAAAATTGTCACCAGTTAATTTGAACTCCTCATCTTCATGTGTGAAACAGGAAGACCCCCTCTCCATGGGTTAATTTTAAGTCTGAGGTGAACTTAAATAAGTAAAAGAAGCTTAAGCTTTCGATTGTTGGCTTTATCACTTTTTTGTTTGCTTTCTTTTTATAAAAATAGAATACGTTCATCAAAGGGATTAGATAATTCAGAAATATAGAAATAAGAAAACAAAAATTACTCTGTATCCCAAAGACGAGATAATACAAACCACTATTATTATTTTTTACAACTTAAAAGATTTCTTTCTATTTCACAAACATGTACATGTGTGCTTTTATAAAAATCTCATCTTCAAATAGTTGGACACACACGATGCACTAGTGTTCGACCTGTTTATAAATGTCTTCCCGTGGGTGTTCTACTGACAAATCAAGGTTGACAAGCATTCTGCATAACGTAACAGAGGCTAGTTTCCCGTGGTATGAAATGCCGTGACTTACTTAGCCAAGCCTCCATTCAGACACAGCTGGGTTGCTTCCAGCTTGCGAAAGTGCTTTGTAAACTAAAAAGTAATATGCAAATGGCAGTTGTCATCACCCACACTTCTAAGAGAAACATCTCGACGTTATTATTAACGGCTTGGCTCCCCAAGACATGACCTCTTCTACTATTTCATTAATGTCGCCCAGAAGAGATGCCTCCATCTGGCTGTATTCACACCATCGTTTTAAAAGCATGACATTTAGGGGTCCCCATCTGAACCTCTGAATCAGAATGAGGCGAGGGTGCTGAGAGAGATTTCCGGGAGATGCTTCTCTCAATGCACAGGTTCTACTTTTCCCGTGCCCCGGCTACTTCATCCACCTATGCTCACAGACTGACATCGTTCACCAGTTGCTGTCCTTTCCCACTGAATTTATGCCTGGCCTCAGAGTTCAATTTTGACAATGAACTTCAAGTAGCCATTTTGAAACTGGAATGGATAAGAGATAAAATATGATCTTGCTGATCCCAAATTGAAGATATAAAGAAAATCAAAATGATGCCTTTAAGCGCTCACTGAGTTAGTCCTAGGGGAGAGACGTGTGTACTTCTACGTGGTAGACTTGGGAGTCTATTGAACAGTATCACAGCCCCTTTAAATCTCTGGGATGCTTGAGACTGGGAACAACATCTCATCTTTCTCTACAATAAGATTCTAAGGAAGGAGAGACCTTAAATGCTCTTTTGTGCGTGAGAAGTTGAAGTGTAAGATGGAAATGCAGCCTGATCACATGGGCTTTTACAATCTCATTGATTAATACCTGAAATTAAAAGGACCAATCTATTCTCTGTAAACAAAGCCTGCCATACTATTTCAGGTACAAGAGAGTTGGGTGGGGTATGGAAATACATGAAAGTAAATAAGTTAGAATTGCTACTCTTTCTTAACAATAAATTTTCCCCATTAATTAATGCTGCAACTTATAGCAAACATGCGTGGCAGGAACTGGAAGACCCTGCTGATACCAATTTTACAGAAGGGAGTTTATGCATGGAGATATATTGCAGATGTATTACTCCCTGGCTCAGGTCCCAGCATGGGCTGGATGGATCTAGCTTATAAAACTCTGGCCTTTCACCTTTTCAAGGCTACAATTAACTTCTCTGTGAGTTTCATTCATTCAACAAATATTTACTGCATGGCCAGTACATCCCAGGCACTGCAGAAAGTGCTATATGTGGGGAAGTCCAACGTGACAAAAAAAATAATTGAAATACAAAGCAGATTGTCCATAAATATCTCAGGCCTCTTAGCAATGCATCCCTATGACAAATGTTACGTATGACGATCCATGGTAGTTTAGTACTTTTGTCACTTAATATTAAAATAGACCCAGGAAGGAATTTTTATCCTAATATGGACGTTAGCAAATAGTTTTATTGTCTCCTGCATGCTCTATTTATTTCATCCTGGCCAACAGAAATATGAGCGTGTGAATGAGAGATGGACAGTGAGAGACAGACTCCATGGAAAGTACTGAAATCAGTGAACGGGATGTCACGAATAGAACGTGGGGTAAGTGGCTGTGGTGTCTAATACCTGCAGTTCCTACCTCGTTTACTTCGTGGTGACCCTGCTTCTCCATCCTCTCTTGGTCATGTTACATAACTCCATTCTACTGGCTCCTCGGGACTTATTTTAGGCTCCATCCATTATATAAATCACAACCCAACATGGTGAATATTGAAGGCTACTCCCCTCCACCGCACACCATCTCGTACCTGATTACATATCAAACCTCACCCTTCTCTAATGTCTCCACTTGGAAATGTCTTCTGTTTCACAGAAACAAATCATAAATCTCCTTCAGAACATCAACCTTACAGCCCCCTCTTCCTAGTGCGGTATGTATTGGGTGTGTCTCTAGGGTAGCCTCCAGCATTCTGCTAGCAACAGGAAAGACACCCAGCAAATACATTCCATATGAATGTACGGGGGAAGATCCACCTAGAACCGTAAATGCCTGGTTACACATGACCGCTTTCTAGTTACCATGTGCGTGGCTTTTGATGACAAAGTCATGCAAATATACGGCACTCCAGTTTTCCCCGCCTCTGGAATGGAGACATCCTGATAACATCTCTGAGGTCCAAATAGAACCTTAGAGAACACTGTGCTTCACCAAGGACTCTTGGAGTTTTCAGAGTCTCCTCTTATTAAAAAGAGGTGAACTGTAAATCCCTTTGAGAGCCAGTTCCGCTTTTACACACTCCCTATTCTAAGTTCTCGATAAATGAACGGTGATTCTCTCCTGTGCTTCAAGCCATTAAAAAAAAAAAATAGGTGCCCCTTTTTACTAACAGAAGAAGGATTTGAGTGATGGTCCTTACACTGATTGGTCAGGAGCCCTAGATAAAATATTTTTATTGACAGTCCATTTCCGGTTTCCATGCACTGATAAGTAGCTTAGCAGAGCACACACATAGAACAAAGGGCAGTCCCTTAAGTAAGGGAGACTCAGACTCAATGGGGAGAATCCCAGCAATAATAATGCTCCACGCTGAAAAAGGAGCCAGGTTTGCTTTCGCCACCTAAGCTGTCCTCGGAAGCGGGACACAGGGCCCTGTGAACCGGCAGCGGCAGGTGAGAAGTTAAGAAAAGAGCCAAGATTCAAAAGGCTGATGTGCTCTTTGACCCCTGAGATTCACATAAGATCAAATGTAAATGAAATCACCTTAGAGATTGTAAGTTTTTAACTCAGCCAAAGGAGTAGTATGCATAAAGAAATTCTACCCCGATCTGTCAAAAGCTACCTATTGATTTGAAAAGATAAAACATAAAATGTTCAAAGAAGCATCATAAATATAATGGTACGGGTCAAGATCAAGTGCAGAGAAGTTTCCCCTGGCGGGATACAGTCTGGTGATGAGCTAACTATGAGCCTGGCCAAGTTGGCCCGGGAAAGATGCCTCTGGCTACTAGAACTTGATCGAACTCTTAAAGGATGAAAATGGAACCCCGCCTCGTGTCTGGATTAGTCCTCAGAACGGTGATCTGCTTGTGCTGTTGGTCAAGACTACTCTTGAAACATGGCATAGCTGGCAGCTCAGAAATGCAGCCTGGGAGCAGGACCTCATGAGAGAGCAAGCCAAGCTTCTGCTCTTGGGTAATTGGCCTTGGGCCTGGACTCTGGACAAAGCAAAGCTGAATTTTCCCAGACACCCTATTTTGTTTTTAATAAAGAACCCTAAAATTATTTATCTTGCCTTTTCTATTTTCTTCGCCAACTTTCCTCAACCTATCTCCCTAAAACCTAGCCTTCACCCAGAAAATTAAAAATAAATAAATAAATAAACAAAGCAAAGGGGAGTTTTACTGGAATTCTTTGATGTGGTCTCTCCTATCTCCCACTGGGTTATCACTCAGCTTCCAGATGCCTTTTTCCTGCTCGCCCTGATATTGAAATGACTCAGGCTCCTGCTTGGAAGCAGAGGAGTGCCTCCCATTCTTCAAACCAGTCCAAACCACAGGGAACCTGTCCTGACCAGCACTCCCTCTCCCGGACCTACCACCTACAGGTTCAGCGGGGGCAGGCCCACAGTAAACAGCGAGCACCCAGCTGAAAGTGTGAACTGAACGGAGCTGAAGGGGTGAGGCCCAAGTTCTCCCATGAAAAGGGCAGATGAACCAGTCCTGGCATCCCTGCAGCCTGTCCCACCACCACTTTTCTCAAAGGGGAGAGAGTGGGTTTCTAAGGCCTAGAGGACAGTGTGGGTTTCCACAGCTGAAGCACTGGCAGAGTGAACAATTCCTTTCTCCCACACTTGCACCGTTCTTCTGAGGAATGAGCTTGACTTTGATTCTTCAGATTACATCCACAATTAAACTCTTCAAGACTTTGTACCCTGGGAAAATAGTAAACAACTCAATGCTTGTCCTCAGATAACCGTGTGTGTGTGTGTGTGTGTGTGTGTGTGTGCGCGCGCGCGTGTGCATAGATGTGTGTGTGTAAGGAATTCAAATGAATGAGAAGGATTCTTCACCCTCCCCCCCCACACACACCAAAAGTTTCCACAGGGAGAATGAATGCTTGTGGGTGCAACACCTTGTAATTTAAAACACTGCTTCTTCCTGGTTCTCCAGACCTCAGCCCGAGCAAGGCGTGGGATTTGATTTGGCTGCCTTTACAGGCCAAGGCACCAGGGTGCCAGGCAGCCCATCACGTGGGGCCCCCAGGCACACTGAATGCCACCTTGTTTGACATTTCACTGGCAACCACAAACCAGTCTGAAGAGGCTCCCATCCCGCCAGGAGCAGGCGGGTGGGAGAAGGAAGGGCTCACAGGCTGAGCACACTTCCTCAGGGTCTCTTCTGGAATGGACTGGGAAAGCCACATGGAGCAGACAGAGGGAAACCCGTGTTTGTCAGGTGCACCCTTTGAGATTCAGCTGGTGGAGGAGAGGGAATTATTTGGGGTCAGTTTCAAAAAACAGAAAAAAGAAAAGGTGCAGTACAGAAAGGGAAAAAAAACCATAATTCTAGGGTCTAAAGTAAAATAAGCCATTCACCTAAATCAAATGTCACTGCTAGTTCCCAAATTATAGTATGGTGCTAAAAATGTCAGCCAGCCCAGGAGCAGGGACTCTTATCATTCATTCATCTTGCATGTGCTTACGGAACATGCACGGTGTTCATGAAATGTGCCCTCTTTTCGCCAGAGGGTGGGCAGAAAGAAGAAAGACATCCTGGTAATCAGAGATGGAGTTTGACCTTATGGAATTTGCAGTCTGATAGGGGACGCGGGATCCACAGAGTACAGAAGCACCGAAGATCCTTCAGAGCGAGGCACGATCGCTAGGCAGGCTAGAAGCGGTCCTTTGGAGGACCGGGAGTGCGGCACTCCACCTGAAATTGAGTTCAGCTACAGAAAAGTCTATTGCTTGGCTTTGGCACCCACAAGAAGATGGGGAGCCCTCAACATCCCCTCACATCGACAAGGGAACATCTGTTAAACAACTCCACTTTCTTGCCAAAATATGCGGGTTCACACCTATGTGTGGCCTGAATTTCTATAAGTATCAAGGGCTCCCCACTCCTTTCCCCAGTGACGGCAGGAAGTAGATGTTCCCGTACAATAGCAGAGCTTCTATTTTCCATTTCTTTCTGTGCAGTGTTTTAAAAGGAACAGTTTTATTATTCTGTGGGGCATTTTTGTTATTGTTGTTTCTATAATGTTAGAAATCACAAGCTGATTTTCAGTGGTCCACCATAAGTCTCCGGCCCTCTGGGGATGAGGTGGAGGGTTTTTATTTTTTTTATTTTTTTTTCCCCAGCATTCCAGCTCTCTGGGTATTTGTTTGGTTTACTCCTGACAGATACAATGGAATGCTTCAGTGAAAACCTCCCAACTCATTTTCCATCTATGAATGAACAGAAGGTATCCCGTGGCTAAGGAGGGACAAGCATTCTGCCCCACAGGGGCCTGCTGGCTGCTGGGACTGCACCATTCCTCAGCCCACTCTGGCCTGCACACGCAATTTACTAACGTTTGTGCTGTTTCATGGCAGGGTGATTTATCACTGACACCTCCTTGCCACTTCAACTGGGGGCCACTGCAGTGGGGCAAGGTTCAAGGAAGTTGGCCGAAACTGAAGCAGACATTTTATCAGCTAACTATTGCATTTTCTGCTTCTTGACTTTTCCCAGGAGCTTTGAGTTTTCATTTCGCTCCCTGCCTTTAACTCCTCTGGTGCTGTTCAGGACCGGGGTCTTTCCTCTGAAAATAGTAGTTGCTTCAGTACACCGGGGGTGCTCGGTTTGTTTGCTTTGTTTAAGAATAGAGAGGCCCCTTAACTGTAACAACTGAGTCCAAACCCCGTTTGGCGAGAAGAAGAACTCGCACTGAAGACTCTGGCTGGGCAGCCGTCTGTGTGCCCAGGCCAGAAGAGGGAACTGAGGCATGTGGCTCAATCTGGGACTCACGGACTCAAAAGTTATCCTGTCCCACTGTGTGAGATTCCTAACCCTTCATTTGCTCCGTTGTTCATTTCTTTATTCATTTACTCATACATTTGACAAATGAGGGCCTAATAAGAAAAGAATTGTTGGATACCAGGGGAGAAAGCAAACCAGCAAATAAACATGGATATTTAAGCCTCTCAATCCTGGAGGGGGTATACTTGGTGAACAAATACTTTTTGATATAAAAAAGAACATGAGGGCTAGAGAGATGGCTCAGAGGTTAAGAGAACTGACTGCTGTTCCGGAAGTCCTGAGTTCAATTCCCAGCAACCACATGATGGCTCACAACCATCTGTAATGAGACCTGGTGCCCAGAACACTATATACATAATAAATAAATTTAAAAATAAAAGAACATGAGTTAAACGGATGCTGGAAAAAAGTCTCATCAGAGCAATGTTAAATTAAGGAGGAGGAAATGGGACAAAACAAAGGAAGTTAGAAATAGACAAGGGAGGAGACCCTGACCTGTATGTATTTTGAAATAGATTCCAAGCATGCTCTTTTTTATACTGAAATGATTTCCTAAAGTAGTAGAGAGCCATCACTTTATTTCCCCAAGAGAAGATATTTCTCAAAAAAAGTTCACTTTTGAAATAATCTCCGAGCCCCTTCTTTTCTTCTACTGCTCTATCCAGTGTTCTCCTCACATTTGGCTTCATCTTCCTCTTGGAAAGACCCACAGGACAGAACACAAAGAGCAGTCAGGCGCTGGAACACTCCCATGCTTCACTAAGGAGAGGCCCTTTTTCCAAGAAGCCAGGGCAATCCCATGCTGGCTCAGTCCTGGCCCCTCCTGGGCACAGGTAGAAATGATACCTAGGCCTATGAACTCACGATGGCTTTGAGGGAAAGAATGGGTCACAGGAGACTAAGTGGACCATTTTACAACAGGACAAACCAGATTAGACACCACCTAAGGCAATCGTAAACTCCTCATCCCCAATCTCCATGTTGGCAGATAGATAAGGTGTCCCAAGCCATTTACAGGTATTGGAGTTTGGAGGAAGGACAGTTTAGTGAATGTTTAAAGCGGTGTCCCCATAAACAAAGCCAAAAGTCACATCTGTTCATGTCTTCTTAAAAAGGCCTCCAAGTCAAAAGAAGCTCAGGGACACCTTTTCTCTGTATACATGTACTTCTATGCATCAGCAGGCCGAGGCAGGACCAGTTTCATCGGAGTTTGTCAAGGACAGGGCTGCTCTCTCTTTCCGCACCCAGCTTTCACCTAACACCCCTGCCCTGCCCGCCTTCAATCACTGCACAGGAAGAGGGCAGTCTCTCCTTGTTTCTTACCTTTCACAGGAGCATGAATGTGTGCCCTGTGTATACAATCAGAACACGTCAACTTCAAGCCCAGCACACGATGTTTGTGACAGCACAAGCAACCCGAACAACGGAAGGGCTTGAAAGACAAACCTTCCAGTGTCCTCACAAGTAATGTAGAAGTGTCAGTGTCTCCTACTAAAACACAGAGCGAGAAAACTAAATATGAAAGCGTTTTCTTTTTTAATTAACTTTTCCTGAAAAAAAAAAATCCTCTAGATGTGAGAGTGATCTCGCACTGACCCTTTGTCGACTGGAGGAAACAATTATTTTGGTCATTGAAAGAGCCACTTTGACCAGTGAACTGTCATTACCAATCAGTCGAGATTTCCCTACACTAAATAGAAAAAAATAAATGAACGAGGAGAATAAATCGGTAAGCGAATAAATTGTCTGCACACAAATCCCCGCAGGCCATGTGTTTATAAGTCAACAGCTTAAAATGAAAACATCTGATGAAGGTAATACACCTGCTCGAAGAGCATAAAACGCCAAGCCCAATGGTAAAATAGAAAGATTAGAAAGCCTTTTAAAGGAGCCATCAAAACAAACTATTAAATGAATACATCTGCTCAGCGCTAGACTCCGGTTTATAAGTGCTACTCAAAATGAAAGAGATTTAGGACAAACATTTCATAAAAGGATATGAAAGGCCATGAAAAGAACATGTCTGGAGGATGATGAGAGAAAATGGAATGGATTCAGTTAAAAGAAGAATTGACCTCAAGCGTCGAGCCCAGGACTCGAATGGAAGGTTTTATGGTTCTAGTTTTCACTGGAAGGGGTGAGAAGCAAGGAGATAGAGCACAGCCATTTCTCATGTCCCACTTTATATTTTAGTTTTAGTCCACAGGCATGTGGTGGGGGTAATCAGTTCAGTGCCAGCTGCTTTACCTGCAGTGAAATTTATTAGTTAAAAGAGAAAAAAAATAGATTTACATCTATAGAGAGTAAAAGGATCCTTCTCTCAAGGCAGATCCCATAAAAGCTAACACTTACAACGTGACTATGGAAACAAGGGGAAAGGGGTTGGTGCTAATTGTACGTGTTTGTATGTCTACCTGACCTGCCTGAATTTGGTTTTTAGCCTGTTGTATTTTCCTGATTTTCTCTCTCTTGCTTATTAGTGTCTTGTCCCTTAACTGCAATATCCGCTGAATATCAATACTTCCCCCACTTCCCTTGTTCTACTCTGTCTTCCTTGAAGAACCCCACTGCTACTCAAGTCTGTCACTGTACCTGTATCTGCAATGGTAGCTCCAACATCTACATCTCTAATGCAAACCACCCCATAATAGCCTTGGAACCAACTACCTGCTAAGATCATCTTCATCTTCCACCAACATCTCCAAGATCCACGACCACAAAATACATCTTCATGGACTTTAATATCCTCCCCAACATCAGCTTCTTCTCTATTCAAGTTCTCTATACGAATTGGTAACACAATCCACCAAAAAGTCACTGCTGCTGATTCTTCGTCGTTCTTATATCTTTACCATCCTCCCCATCACATTATTAATGTCTTAGTTCAAACTAAGTGAGGTCCTCAAATCACAGTCATGGTCACAGCAGACCTTGGTATACGCTACTTCCTTGCCTCCATATGAACCTAAAGACCTGCTGACCCTGGTCTTTGAGTTTGTCTACTCTTTTTTTTTTTTAATTTAATTTTTCCCACAATCAGATCTCCTTGCACTCTGTGCTCCCAACTTTCTAAAGAGGACTCAACATCAAGATTCCTTTTCAAGGCCTTTGTCCAAGTGTCCCAGAACCCCTTTTTAGGCCATCTCACCTTATCTGTCACTCATCTTCCTCTAGGAATCATCCCAGGCAAAAGTTCTTTCAGGAAGTCTCACTGACCCCTGGAGGCCAAGTTAACTCCTGCCACTCAGAGTTCTTTGGGCACCAGATGTTTGCTACCCCACCATGTTAGAGTCATGGGTCCATGTCTCTGTCTCCCCATACACATGAACTCATCAACAGCAGAATTTCTCTCTGTTATTCATCTGAACACTTTCCACACACATAATAGTTAATAGCTATTCAGTGCATGCTGTGTCTCATTACAAACATGCCACATACATCTCACACATGGGTATTTCAAAGATCTATGATACCATGTCAGTAAAATCAAGAGCTCCCATTGACATACTTTTTGTAAAAGGAAGCACATGCCTCCTTTGTTTCTGCTTTCTGGTTTGTTTTGTTTTGCAGTAAGAGAAGAGGGTAATTGGATCTGTTTCACCTTTTCTTGAAACCAATCTTATTTGAGCTTGAGTTTAACCCATCGTTCTAATAATATACATAAGCAATCCTTTCTGAACCTGTCATGTTGAAACACTGTCCTCATTGTTTTACATGTCTGAATTAATTTATCCTCACATCAGCTTCTGTTAGTGTGGGGGTCTGGGCATTACTACACCCCCATCTGTACAAACTAAACCATTGAGAATAACATATTTAAGGCCACAAAAACCAGGAGATATGGGATATTAACCTAACCCGAGCCTTCCAATTGTACCATTCTTCCCTCAACTGAAAAGCATGCTCTTAACACCTTATTTCCAACTCGTGGAACAGACTTGCATTCTCTCCACCAAAACATTTGTAAGAATAACAGCCAGTACAAAAACAAGCAACCAAGCATGTGGCTTGGGACTATGCTATGGCAATGATGAATCCCTTATTTCCTGGACAGTGAGGCAGTCAAAGATGTTCCAAGAGTGCATGGCACTACGACATTGTAGGCGGACACTCAGAAAGCCTCCCCAGAAGCTACTTGACCCACTCCTGTTTGGGCATTTTGATAACTGATTATGCTATAATGAGACCCAGCTGAACAGTAACCCTATTCTGATTTATCTGACTCAGGATACTTGGATTATTGTTATTGTATGCATTTACTAGAATTTCCTTAGGTGAGAAAATGCTATTCCTGGTGGAGAAACTGAGGCAGCAAAATAGTTCTGTGCACTCAACTAGTCTTACTAGATATATAAGTAAAGACAATAGCAAAACTGGATTAAGTGTTGTGTCAAGCAGGGAAAAGCACAGAGTACGATTGCATAAAAAAGATTAAGGTATGGTGCCCGCAACATGAGATCATAAGCTATGCATGGTAGAAAGGATGCTTGGATAAATTCTTCAAGAGTGAACGATAAAAATCCTCAGGTTTTGCTCACTATAGTGATATATTAATTGTATTTTGATAAATAAAGCTTGCCTGAAGACCAGAGGCAAAGCTAAGGCCACTAGAGGTTGGGTAGTGGTGGCACACACATTTAGTCCTAGGATTTGGGAGAAAGAAACAGATGGATCTCTGTGAGTTCAATGCTATCCTGGGCTACACAAGATCAATGCAGAAACAAATCCAGGTGGTGGTGGCCTACACCTTTAATCCCAGGGGTCCTCGCCTTTAATCCTAGCCCTAGAGAGGAATATAAGACAGGAGGAGACAGCTCACAGACAGTCTCATTCTGAGAATCCTGGAGGCAGGATTGCCATTTCAGACTGGTGTAGAGGTAAGAGCCAGCGACTGTTTTGCTTCTCTGACCTTCAGGTTGAATCCCAGTTTCTGTCTCTGGGTTTTTCTTAATCATGCCACAATTGTCACCCAACATGGGGCTGTTTTGCTCTCTGATCTTCAGGCAAACTTTATTAAAATGTAAATGAAATATCACCACAGCTCACATCATAGTACTGAGCTTTAAGCCACCCATCTAAGGATGTAGGTTAAGTTACTCACAACTCTTTGTGGTAGGAACACCAAGTACAGGTTTGGGGCCAGAGCTGAATTTCCTCAGCGTAAAGCTGAGGTTACCCCTGATCTCTCAACTCACTTTTTGCTAGGAGGGAGCGTGTCCTTCCATGGCAGCCTGTGAACACAGCTAGACACCAATGACAGGTTCAGTACCAGATTTTTGTAGACAGGAAATACGACACTCGGTGTGGGGAAGGGCCAAGGCTTGGAATGGCTTTGCTGTCAATGGATAAAAGTTGAGACAGCCCCAAGGTTGAATCTTTCTGGAAATGACAACATTTCAATCAAGTATTCACATTTTGCTGCCTGCTTCTATGGCGCATTTTCCTAGAGATAATAACAATAACAGGAATAATGAGGAGAATAACACCTGACACCTTTTACTAAGCACCCGTTTGCCCTAGACTAAGTCTTTACAAGGCTCTTCTCATTAAATCTTTTTAATAGCCCTATGAGGAAGGTATTAGTATTGTTCCACTTTATAACAGAGTGTTAAAGGGGCCCCAAGCTCGTCAAAGAAACATTCGCACCATGGCTGCTGTGCAACCCCTTTCTCAAGTATACCAGCCCACTGTCTGTCATTCCAAGGCACTCTCTTCATGTGTTAGCATCCGGCATGGCTTCCAAAGATAACATCAGAACGGTCACCCAGACACCCTGCTTTATTTACTTTCATGGCTTCAAACCAGATCTGAAGTTTCTTTTCACTCGGACGTAAAGACCATTCATATTGTTCACCTAGCTTCAAACACAGCAACATCCTTCTCTGTCCTGTGAGTGACTGTGATTGTGATTATTGATGGCACAGCCCTTGCTGGACTGCCGACCATTGTGCTTTTTCGGATGCACTCATGGCGACCTATAAATAATAAATAGCAGAAGCTCCTGTGTTTCTTTTGCACCATCCAGGACGTCAGTCATCTGGTGGGAGTAACGCCTTCTCAGGGCTGACATTTAGGTACAAGGCTGAAGGACTATTTCTTTGCCTAGGACTTCCATTCAGTTCTCTGGTATCATAAAGATCAACCTTAACTACAACAAAGGCACAGCATTTTATCAGTACAAAGCGGAAGAAAAGAAAGATTTGAAAATATGAACAGTTGTAAAACCATGGTTTTTTTTTTTGTTAAATTGCCAACAAAATAAAACAACAAAAGCCATATTCTACTTAAGCTCTGGGACAAAATAAAGCATGGCCCAAAGGTCACCCAAATGGGAACCTGTAGGACCCTTCAGGATTCAAGGAACTTTTCTGATTATCTACCCTTTCTTTTTTTAGCCAGGCTCTCAAGAAGGCAAATTCCTATAGGATTATGATCTGGGAAAGAATGGGTTAATTTAAGCAGTACTGTTCAGTCAGTGATGTCTTCAATAACCATCACATGGTCCCTATAATCTGTCCCATGCTGTCAGCACTGGGTTAGTCATAATAATATCAGATAAGAACTGTTCAAAGTGACACACTAACCAACATGAGAGCCGCATGACTCGCTGGCACGGTGACTGCCCTTCAGCTGAACTTTGGCTTAGAACGCAAGGCTCCCAGAGGCAGCCGGCACATGCCACCCAGTGGCATTTTCCATTGCTAGGGCCTCTGTTGCTCCACAGTCCCAGGGAAAGGCAACTAAGACTGAGTTAGGGGGAGTCACCTGCACAGCCACACCTCTGGTGCCAGCAGGGAAGGACTTGCAGCTGTGGTGGCTGCCACTTTGAAGTGCTGGGACTCTGTGTCCCTTCCACACTTGATTAGTTTTGCAAATGCGTGTGTAGCACATTATGCCAAGTGACCCAGTAGGGAAACTCGGACCCCCAAAGGGAGTTTGTGCTGGAAGAGGGAAAGAAAGAATGTGGCTCTTGGCTAAGAGGACACAAGGCAAGGGCAGGAAAGGCGGCGGGGGGGGGGGGGAGCAACCACTCTGGGTGGAAGGTTATTCTGGACTAGCTTTGGTTGTAGTGACTTTTTTGTATCCCCACCCCCACCCCACCCCACCTCTCGCACCCCAGCTACCACCACCACCACTTTTTAAAAACCTGAAATATGTTTTAGATTTTTAATCTGTAGACTCCCATATTTTAAAGGAAGCAAAGACTAAAGGGAAAAGTAAGGAAGGAAGGTGACCCATTCAACTCACTGACTGGTTCATTCACAAAGCACAGAGCAGAAAGGAAGTGGACGGAAGTCATCTGACATTGAATTTGAGAACATTTATTGGCTCTGTGCCCCTGGCGGACTTACCTAACATCTTTTTCTAAGCTTCATCCTCTGCAGTAAAATAAAAAAAAAAAACCTTAATTTACAAGACTGTTGGGAAGATAAAAGAGGTGCTGCTTGCTAAGTGGCCAGCAAGTGGTAGGTGCGGGGAGGCCATGGGAGCTATGATGTCATTACTGAGAGATATATCGAGATACAATGTCTGGCTGCACCACTTTTTAGCATGTGACCTCACCTTGCAGAGCACGGGTGTCCTCAAAATGGGGAAAATGAGACACAACTGTCAAGTTCTTCAAAGGAGTCACTGAGAACAAAGTCAGGTGTGTTGTAGATACAGAGCAAATAATGACTGGCCACAAGAGCACAGGCAGAAGGCAGAGAGAGAAAAAGGAGGCAATCTAGTCGTGTCATCAACAAATGGAAATCTTAAGCAGTACCATGCTATCCAGAACATATTAATAAGAACTGGACACAGTTACAAAGAGATAGAAGATTTCCAAGAGAATCTAAGTACAGGAGAAGACCAGGGTAAGCACAGGATGTCTCCATGGGGACCAAGGTCAACTCATTTGATGAGAATTTCCCTGTGTGTTCTCCTTCCTATGGGAGGTGATACCACTTCTCTCAGCTTGAAGACTGAAGCCCAGAAACAGGCAGTGACTTTTCTAGGATCACATGACCAGTAAGCAACAGAAAGAGAAATAAACCCAGGGCTTTGGCTGCTAATACTGTCTTTTAGGAAAGAATGACAGATGGTTTATAAAGAAGAAGAAAAACCCATGACGCATACACATACAGAGACAGCAATGAATTACAGAAAATTTCTATTTGCAAAGCAGGGAATGGAAACAAAGAAACTAGTTAATTTTAATATACAAGAATATTTTTAGGAAATTATTTTGAATTAGAAATAAATATTGTATTCACTAGAGAGACAGTTACCAGAGATAAGAAAGATGAGTATCCTGAGGAGCTTAAGAAGAGGGGATTACAGTGGCAAAGACTCAAAAAGAGGTTTGCTTGATGGCATGCTCTCCTGAGTCCCAGGCACTATGTGATCTCCAGCTTCCCTGACACAAGCCAAAGCTAATGACTCTAAGAGAATGTCACCAGTACATGGGGCCTCGAGGCTGCAGTCTCAGTATCTCTGAGCTGCTAGCATGGGATGGGAGCTTAAAGAAGAGAAATGCTTACATTGGCCAGGTTGGCAGACCCTTCCTCAAGCAGTGCCTCTAATGGGATCCAAATGAGGAAACCCCAGAGAGAGACTCAGAGGGATGGAGTGGAGCCACTGCCTGGAGTGTCTTCCCAATTATTCTGGTGCCAAAATGTCTGAAAGCTGTGTGCACGTTTTGTCAAGTGGGGACCATTCTCTTTCTAATAGACAAGCAGAATGCTAGGACAGGAAGCAATCGTGGATGAGGATGGTGGACAACACAGGGATTTTTTTAAAGCGCCTCATCTCCCCTCAGTCTCTTCTTCCACCCAATTTAAAAAGAACTGTTTGTGTGTTGAGGATCTAATGAGAAGGACAGGGTATGTGTGTCTCCTATCCCTCAAGTTATGAACCTCATTCTTTTTACTTAGCTTTCAGAACCAGCTGCAGATTCCCCTTCCCACTGTTTGCTGGGTTGGGTCATCTCCTGCACACTACAGTCTGACTTGGCGCTCATGGAGCTGAGACTAGAGAAACTAATGTGAAAATTGGCGAGAGAATGAAAAGAACCATGATTTAAGGTTATGGAAAGTAGCCTACCACCCCGGCCTGCTGTGAGATGCTACAGGGCATAGTGTTTCAGACAGCTTCTGATCATCTAAGTGTACGAGTGTTACCTTTTCCTTTCATCGCATGCATTAATCATCTCTGACCCTTTCATGGCAATCATAACAGCTTACTTTCCATGGAGTCGTTTAGCTTAGAAGGCATTGCCATATGTACTAGTCATTCATGAGCCCTGGGGTGTCAGCACTGCCAACCAGTGATGCTGGGAGTGGGCAACACAAGCCTCTACTTAGATGACTCTAAAGCCCACAGCACCAGGTTCATCAGAGAAAGAAGTAGTGTGCCCTGTGTAGAGTGTCTCTCAATGTGAATTATTGTGCACAGGGGAGAGATGAGCAGATGGAATGATGTGTGAGAAGACCCACGGAAAGAAAGCCTGAAAAGTGCCATTTGATGACCAGGTCTATCAGAATCCTACTATTATAATTGGAGCAGTCTCTACTAAGAAAGCTGCACAAAAGGATTTGGAAGAAGTGTGGGAACATCCATGGGTGACAACAGGAAGGCTGGATGCTACTTTGTCTGGGCGTAGTGATTTGGGAATACTAATGGTGATCAGAGAAAGGATAACATGGTGCCCAAGGAAAGTGACACCATTGGATCTGGAGAGGGGTTGTAGCAACACAGGACAGGAACCAGTCTGTGCTGCACAGTGTCAATGGTGACACTGCATGGTAGTAGCTGAGGCTGTACTACCTGTTGATTAACAACGTGATACGTATTTCCAGCCCTCAGCTTGATATCCAAACAGAACCCAGCCAATAAGTGGCTGGGAGACGGCTCAGTCAGTAGAGCACTTAACATGCAAGCTGGAGGCCCTCAGTCTGCAGCAGCTGTGTAAGGTGTCAGGCATGGCAGCTCTTCTGTAAGCCCACTGCTAGGAGGACAGAAACAGGAGGATCCCGTGGACTTGCTGACCAGTAAGTGTCACTGAGTAAGTAGCTTCAGTGACAGACTATGTCTCAAAAACTAAGGTGGAGAGCAATGGAGGAAGACACCCAACATTGGCCTCTGACCTCCACATGCACACATGTCCACACACACATATGCACAGGTACACATACAATTAAAAATGAAAACCATGTGGAGCCCTCTCATGAAAATCAACCATTACTTATCTTAAACAGCTTTGACCCTGATCTGATAACAGAGATTTCAGGAAGGAGACTTCGACTTCCTGCTAGTGGTGGTTCCAGAGATTCTGAGGACTAGTCAGAATCCTAAGAGACAGAAGTGAACATGTGGTCTCACTGGAGTTGATCATATTGGTGAGATTCATTACATACACTGACTAGACAACAAATCTTGGCTAGATACCATGATCCAGGCAGAACGTTCATTAGGAGTTTCACTAAGGAGACTGAAGCTCATCTAGTTAAAAGTGGGTTGCCTAGGACGGGAACTCTAGGAAGTGGATGATCAGGCTTTAAGGGAGAAGACTCCAGGTCAGCAAGAAACAGCTACCACTGCATTTCCTCCTTTGGACTAAGGTGGAAGATCTCACGGGACCTGGCGTTAAGCTCTCTGCATGTGAGCAGCAGCATTTCACAAAGGTTCCCTGTCTTTTCCACTCCCCTACATGTACTTGGGTAACGACCAAGCTCGAGGCTCGGCTCACATGCTTGTGGTTTGGCTCCCAGCTGGGGATCACATTCTCTGCTCCACAGGCTAAGCCAAGGATCCTGCTTGCAAAATACTACTGGTGTCCTGGTGCCACCTCCTGAAAAACCAGCCTACAATATCCTCGTGCCTGGCAGGTGGGGTTCGCCAGATTGAGTCCTGGCAACCAGGACATCGAGCAAGAAAAGATTACGTCTACTCTTTCCCCTACTCAGTTTCGTAAGTCATAGACTTGTTCATTGCATAATAAGATACACATTCAAGAAAACCTTTCTAACACATATCAGTGACATTAAAGAGGGACAAGGTACAAGATCATATGCAGTGTACTAATTTAAACTTTCATGTCTGCTGACACTCTGAGCAGAGACAGAACAATCTGCCATGAACTTCAGATCGCAGGTCCCTTTCCTAGCTGGGTCATCACAATAGCACATTTACAGCTGTCAGGGTCTAGAGAAGGACCATTTACCACACTGCTCCAGCAGAAGCTTGTACTGCGACTGTTGTCTGAATACTTCCCCTCCTGTGGTGGGCAATGTGGCTTTTTGTATAGGACACTTCTTTCCTTCTTTTGGGTGTAAAGATTATTTACGTGAAGTATCTCTTTCGATCTAAGGATAAACCATGGATGACACTCAGATGATAGTGTGTCTTACAGACGATAGAAGCCACGAACAAGAATTTGTTATTTATTTGTCTATATCACTTCTGGTAAGCCACAGAATAAGAATTCAGGCTCAGCCAAACCTAGTGGCTCACACCTGTACTGAGCCCTCAGCCCTTGGGAGGCAGAGGCCAAGACGGGCAGAAAAGTCTCTGAGTTCAAGGCCAGTCTGATCTGCATAGTGAGTTCCAGGACAGCCAGAGCTACATAGAAAAAAAAAATTTTCTCTAACTTACTAACTAGCTAAATAATAAAAAATAAAATAAAATAAATCTACAGTTGCCAAATTCAAAGCTCTTGTTCATAACTATTTTGCTTCTTTAACTGATGCCCTAGAGTAAAAGAGAGACACAGACTTTAAAAAGATAAATACAAAGCAGATATGCATTTATATATCAGCCCTATATATAAGCAGTCCTTCAGTTCTATTTTTGCAAAATGACAATAAAGCAAATAGTCATACATTCTCTTCTTAATATGTAAGATCGCTTACACGTCTGTTTAATTCAGAAAATATGAAGAATTGACTCTACTGCATATTAATTCATGCCCACATCCAGAACGAAGTTTAATATTTTGTTTCATTTTAAATAAGCTGATATCATCACAAAGCCTTTAAATACAGCTGATCCACCAAAATGACTCTGTGATGCACTAACAGCAGTTAGGCACTGAGCAGGTTCTATGTACTAAGTACTATGGTAAGCTACTTTCTGCCTAGTCCCCAAACATTCTACATATTAATAGTTTCCTTCTCATCAGTGAAGGATATACTCTATGACCCTAGTAGATATCAGAACTATAGATAATACCAAGCTCTATATGCAAGTATTATTATTCCAAAAGACCTGATAACTAAGACGGCTAGGTGTCTAGAAGCCAGGTAGTGTGCGTGTGTGTGTACATATATATATGTAGTATGATACAAGGGATAAGGGGTCAGCCATGCCCTTCTCAGGTTTCTCGGGTTTAGAAAAGAGTTCACAAAAGTTTGGGTGCTATTCTGAATCACACAACATTTAAACTTATGAATTATGTCTAAAACTCTCCATTTAAAATTTCAGATGAAACTGAACCGCATAGTGAGTGAAACAGATGAAGGAGAACTTCTAGGAAGTAGACACGGTTATTAACAATGCTTTATGCGGGTATGTTGAGCAGAGCCGGAGCACAGCCCAGACAGTATGGCTCATGTACTGCTCAGCAGCATAAAGGTCTAAGGTGGGACAGTAAAATAAAAGAATGTAGCCAAAGCAGGCAAGACATTATGTAAAATTAACCAAGGAGTCGGTTTATTGTCAAAACAGGGAAAAACAGCAAGTCATCAGGAATGAACTTCTAACAGTGTCTGAAAATGAGGAGGATCATCTGCACAAAGCTACTAAAAAGATCAGAATCTGGGATGGATGGAATGATGGACAGTTGCTACGGTAACAAACCATAAACATCAATGCTGATTTCATTGTGTGACTTTACGAACCATATCACCTTTACAAGGGTGGGGGGTGGCAAGAGTGAGAGGGATGAAGAGTAAGGAGGTCGGGAGAGAAAGAGAGGAGAGCAAGGAGACCATGAATGATAATATGAGATTCTATAAGATGATTTAAATACCCCTGTGGTCCCCATGTAGCTCCAGCTTCTCGTGATTTATTTTACCTTCGCTGTCTCTGCGGTACTTTTACAAGTGAAATCCATGTTTCATTTATTTAATGTTTTTCTCCCACTAACATAAGACACTGATTAATCTTCAAAATACTCCCATGCCGCACGTGCAGATGCCTTAAACGTGCCACTACCCCTGTTCTACGTCAGGAAATTGGGGCATAAAGTTCCATCACGTCTGCCTAAAGCAAAACTTGGCCCTAAGCCAGAGGGAGATCAGACCCAAGAGTCCTTATTCCTATTCCAGAAATCCCTTCTTCTCTTCACTAGGAAAAAAAATTCCCAAGACATAGATGCTACTGACTTCCTTTAACAATCTGTCCTATTAAAACGAATAACATTTTTGCCTATTCTTAACAAGTTTTGTTCTAGAAAGGTAGGAAGGTATTGTCAACTGACTTGTCAATCCATGAACACAATTCTACTGTTGGGCTATTATTCTCACACACCCTGCAAGTATAGAGGAGTCAATAGCTGTGGACAGAAACAACCTCTCTGCCTCTCACTTGCCCGCGAGGAAGAAGAGAGCTAGAAGATGCTGCTCTTCCCTGCCTCATCATCACAGCCTACTCCATTGTCCATCTTCTCATTATTGAGGATCTGTCCCCTTGCACCACGTCCCAGGGGGAAGTCCCTTGACAAACAACCCATTCATCTCAATAGGACTTTGCAAAGTCAGAATAATATGCACAAGCACAACTGGGCTCCACGGCTGGTCCAAGAGAAACTATCTGTTATGGTCACATGGGAAGTTTGAAATGGCTAAGATGAGTCCTGTGAGATCCAGACTCAAGGCTCCAGAGACATTAAAAGGAAAAAAAAATGAGGAGGTGGAAGAATTGCAGAGAGACAGAAAAACCTGCAGAAATTAGGGTTGTTTTAGGGTTGGTTTTTTTTTTTTGGGTTAGTCTAGCTTTTGAATCTTACATCGGATTTCACTTCAGCATATTTGAGTATCCCAATAAAGAGTAATTAGAGACAGTCTGAGGTACCTTGAAAAGTCACTATTGAAAAGCATAGACCTCAAGGTACACTTCTTCATTTAGAAGAGGTTGTCCTTTTCATGCTGTTCCAGTTTTCTTTTAATGGCCCTGTGTCATGTGATTATTTTCTTAGCATATGTTATGATGGTATTCATATGAAAACACACCTTCAAGAAACTCGCAGTGGAGATGAAAACCAGGTTCTCGAAGATGGGCTGAAGTCTGCAATGCTAAGGAAGTGAAGAGAATGACGGACTCTGCTTATGGCTAGAAAGGCCTCCTTGAAGATGGAGAGCCTAAAATTCTGTGCATAGTACATGGGAGGCAGCATGGTAGCCCCTTCGAAAAGATGGGGACCTGAGAGAAAAGAAGAAAGCTTAGGCAAGAATCAGAGGATGAAAGAAATATCAGAATGAACAAAGGTAGGGAAGCAAGCCATCCAACCCATTAGGACATTAGCAGTCACATTGGGGAAGAAAGGGGTGCCAGGAGACACTGTGTCTACTGCCCAGCAAACATCAAGCCTTTGGTGGCTGTAAGGTGTCTTGTGGCTGCCCGTCGGGTGCCCCCCTGGTGTCAGGAGAAGCCTCCACAGCTGCGCTTCCTGAGATGCTCAGTGAGGCTATTTTGGGCTGGATGGGGTCCATGGTGATGATTGCCCGGCCTGGGCAGCTTACCCAGTGTTGCTTTTTAGCATTCTGTTTTCCTTGTCATTTAGCTCTCTACCGTACAATTACTCAAATAAGGAAAAAGGAAAGAAGGAAAAAACAGCGAAGAAGAACATGACTACATCTTATTTTTAGTACTCAAATCAATGGTGGCAACCTCCTCTGCATTTCAATGGGAACTTTGCATATCAAAATCTTCCAAAATAAAGCATAGTAAACATATTAAAATTCATAATGACATTTTTCAGTGCTGTCTCAAAATGTTTGTTTGTTTTGAAATACTGATTTTGGCTCAGCCCAAATTAAAGACTAATGCACTGACAGATGGGTACCAATGATGTTCCAAGGCGACTAGCACCCTCAGAAGTGTGCAGCTCACCTTCTCGCCTCAGGTCAAAGAACACTCGGAAGATAATAACATTTATTTCTAAACATGGGCCTTGTAAGGATATACAACACGTTGCAGAAAGCAACTGAGACCCCAGGATTCAACATACTTGGAGTTCCTCTGGAGCTTCTCTGTCTTTAGGGAATGAGTTTCTACCCCAATTGAAAACTGGTGGCAGGGAAAGGGTTAGAGGTATCTCACTAATAATTGTCACTGAGCGAGGCATCAGGAATCTCTCCAGGTTGTGAGTAACAGTGCCCCCATAAGCAATTATGATGAACCCCACTGCTGGGAGCTGAATATATAATAGCATAGTTTGATCACGGAGGGCACGCCTCAACAGTTTAGTCCATCCTTTCTCTCTCTCTCTCTCTCTCTCTCTCTCTCTCTCTCTCTCTCTCTCTCTCTCTCTCTGTGTGTGTGTGTGTGTGTCTCTCTCTCTCTCTTTCTCTCTTTCTCTCTCTCCCTCTCTCTCTCTCTCTCTCACACACACACACGCACATTCACACAAATACTTCAAGGATTCAAAAATATATAACTTTGTATCTCCTCTAGAGATAACCTTGTACAGTTCCTAGAATCTCCTCTAGAACTCCAAGTTCCCAACCTCTCCCATGCATCTAAATGGCTAAAAT
The DNA here is from genome assembly GCA_028555095.1 of Dicrostonyx torquatus. Taxonomy (NCBI): domain Eukaryota; kingdom Metazoa; phylum Chordata; class Mammalia; order Rodentia; family Cricetidae; genus Dicrostonyx; species Dicrostonyx torquatus. The sequence continues at coordinate 4,763,462 of JAQHUG010000017.1, read as the reverse complement.
ATAATCAGCAATTTAAGAAAGCCTACGCAAATTGCTTGAATCGTTCTTCATTTAATAATGAGTCTAGCACTCATCTACTTATCTACAAAGGTGAAAGAAATACCTTTGCCGTCATGGGGTACTCAAGAGGTGTGAACACATGAGCCCCTGCAAGCTTACTTGTTCCTTCTACAGCTAGCTTCAAACATCCACTGGAGCCACAGGAATGCGGACGAGAATGTGCCGGGCCCACCACCAACTTCTGCCAAGCTCCAGAAGGAGGTGACGTTCCACTGAAGTCTTAGAAAATGAGTAGGATCTTTTTAATGTGACCTCAATAGGCTATTGTCAAAAAGAGAAGGTCTAGATTTCCAAATGAGAAAACGCTACAGCTATGGCTCTCTCTCATTAAAAAAAAAAAACAAAGGAAAGAAACCACTGGCCTTCACCGACTCAACCTGCTTATGATAACACTGTATGCGTTGCAGCTGAATGGCCAGCGACAGAGACAACATGTAAGGACATGGCACCAGCAGAGAAGAAAGTGAAACCCTCAGCTGATGCAATGTGTGTAGTTAGCTGGGATGGGCAACCCTCTTACTCTGTGTGCTTCTTGACAACATAGCCCCAGGCCTCACAGAGTCAGCTTATATGACTCAATTCTAAATTTCCCAGGCCTTTCTTGTTTGCTTCCTACTTAAATATCCTGGCTTAAGATCACTCCCCTGCAGACCCTATGGTGCAGTAGGAAACAGATAAACTTGGAAGCTCCAGATACAAAGATGTTTCTGCAACCCCCAGGCTAAAATGTAACTTCCTACGGATACCCCATACTAATGTTTGTCAAACAGAGGCCTTCAGAAATGTCAGATGCTGGGTGAGTGAGATTCCTTAGCTTGATGCCCAAGTCTGATGACCTGGGTTTGGTCCTGACTTCCACCCCCAAAACCCACACAAAGGTGAACAAAGAGAAACAATTCCACAAAGCGGCCCTTTGACTTCCACACACATGCCCACGCTCAGCCAAACCCTGTACACACAATTAGAATGAATTGAAGTTTTTTGAAAAGTAGAATTCCGAATCACTAAAAGCAATTGTTTTTAGTGCTTATATACAATGTAGACTAACTGTACCACTCTGTAAGAGGGAGGTACAGTGTAGAGCAGTGGTTCTCTTGACCCTTTAGGGGTCGAAAGACCCTTTCACAGGGCTCGTATGTCAGACATCCTGCATTTCAGATAATTGTATTACAATTCATAACACTAGCAAAATGACAGTTACGGAGCAGCAACAAAAATAATTTTATGCTTGGGGTCACGACAACATGAGAAACTGTGTTAAAGGGCCACAGCTTTAGGCAGGTGGAGAACCATTGGTTTAGAGCATGACAGCCTTCAGATTGGATCACATAAGACACCGACTAAACAAACAAGCAAATAAATAAAGAATTTCCAGACCTTCTCAAAAATGGAAATCCTGGCCCGCCTTTAACCTTGGTCCTGAAAGAACTTACAAATTTTACAGACTCTGACATATGTCTCATTTCACATAAATTCCTACCAGGAGGGAGAATGACTCTGGTGACAGATTTCTGTGTCAGAGGGCATGGCGGTTGCCTTCTGGAGCAGGTATTCTGATTCACAACTGCTTTAACTTTATGGGAGTCATGTACAGTCCCAGGGCACGGTGTCACCACTAAGTGGACTCCATGCCAATCCATCCTTCCATGGGTTATTTCCCTGGGTCCTTGTTGTATACTGTCACTTAAGAAACTCACTACAAGAACCCAGCCACAGCTACGATTACATTATAAAGAATGGCTGTAATATCTTCCCCTTCCCTGCTTACCTGCACTACTAGGAAAGATTTTAATTGGATTTGGAGACTTAAAGTCCACCATCATTTCAGAGGTTGGCCAGAGCTCTTTGTCCTCCCTGCTTTAAGCTGAGCAGTCTTTAGCTCTTAAAATCAACAACACACAACAGGAGCATTACACGAAATAAGAGAATAGAGGAGTTCTATTTGCAGAGGACAGTGCACAGCTACAAAGGCAAAGGATAAAGAAGGAGGTAGCCTCATGGTTGTCCAGCTTCCTTCTAGCCATGCCAATCAAAGCACTTTCTCAAATATCCCTGCCCATGCCCAGTCATTCATTCAGGACATATTCAAGAAGGCATCAGACAGCAGCAGAATAAATATTGAATTCACCAAAGAAACATGAAAATGTCCCTATGGGAAAAGACTTAATATTGATATTTTGATTTTTATTATTATCTAAGTGATCCCTTGTTTCTTGCCAATTCTCCATGGTCAGATTGAAGATTGAACAAAACATGGATTTTGCTGCCAATGCCCTCCGAATTTTTTCTGTCCAATATTTAAAGATTAACTCATTTCAGAGTTTAGGACAAACCTCAATGATTGAAATGCCAGCATTACTGTTATTTATTTAAAATGCACTTCTTCACTTACCTCTCTGTTTTTACCATATCCCATTTAGCCCTCATCCACTTGGTATTAGTAAATTGGTCCCTCTGGGAATCTAAACTTAGGCACATGTAAAACTACATCTTGGAATTCATAATTCTTTCATAATCACCTCCCATTTGGCATCTGTGAACTCACAAAGGCTGGTTTCCTCAGGAAAGATCTGTTCAGAGTTCAATATTTACATAAACAATTTCTGTTTGGAGTGTAGGCTCCTTCATGCACCAATAACCGCTCCATCTCTGTAGGTCTCTAAATTTCATGTTAAATAAATTTTAGCACTACAAAAAATACCCGAAGCAATCTTCACCATTTTCTTCAGCATGAAAAGTCATGTAGACAGTCTAAGGAGGCACTTTGTGAATTGCTAATGGAATAAATGTAAGTACAATTTGAATTGAAGGCGTTATTTCGGTTGCAGGAATAATTGGAGCTTTTCTGTGTTGGCTCATCCCTAGACTGAGAAATCTTTGGGAGTGGGAACTATTCCCTACTCTAGTGCTCGGTCCAACAAACACTCACTGAATCAGCTTCTTAGTTAACCCCAGTTTGGTCCATTCTGAAATAAGGAAACTCAGTCTTTACCTCGCAGCCAAAATTTAGCTAAAACTCTGCTCGGTTTAATTGTAAATGCACTAAATGCCTAAATCACTTGCCTATCAAATCAATGGTTTAAGGCAGTAGTATCCATAGAGCATTACTCTGGCTTGGAGAAATCGGCACTCATGAGTGTAAATACGTACTAATTTTCTAGAAATTAATTTATTAACGTAAACTTAATGATGTGTATAAAGATGCTTATGCTGGTCCCAATTTATTAAGGAATTAACTCTAAATAAAAGAACTTGAATGCTGTAGAGAATGTTCATGTGATATTGCAGGTAGTAATTGATAAATAAAATAACTTCAATGTTTATCAAGAGGAGATTTGGAAAGTTAGCTGTAGCACATCCATGAATATAAAAACACAGTCCTCAGAGACCATTGAGAAAGACGGCATGGAAAGCATTTGCAAAGAGTTAATGAGTAAATGTAAATATGACCAAAATGAATTGTACATATGTGTAAAGTTTTCAAAGATTTGTAAAGATTTGTATTAATTTTTTAAAAATAAAAGTAGAACAAAAGCACAGTTGTGCTCTTTCTTCAGGGACAGGGACATATACAGTGTTAGGTCTTTCAATATCATGCGCAACTCATAACTGCTATTTAGCAGCCTTTAAATAATTGAAGGCATTTTTATGATGCTGAGCAGAAAAAAGAAGAAATGCAAAATACTGTGTGTAGTCCCTGTTGCGGACTAACCATATGATCTTGAGCAAGTCATTTCATACCTCCAAGCTTCAGTTTCCTCATTAAAGATGCGCACCTCATGGAAAAGAATGAGTACACGTCACTAGGACACTATTAGGTACCACACTGCATAATCTCTCTCTTCCTTCCTACACACCCCCTTGTTTTTCATCATCATCATCATCATCAACATCATCATGGAATAAATGTATGAATAAAAAAGCTATACCAAATATAGATATCTACCATAACCAACACCAATATTTTAAAGACTTTAAATTATTTTACTTTAATTTTTGCATGTATGTTTATTTTTATGTACAAAAGCTATATAACATTTATTTAAAAGATTAGCCAAAAGAATACATAAACATGCACACCCTTGACATATACCAAAAGGTACTGTTTCTGTCCTCCAAAGAATTGACAATCTATCTAAAAAGATCATGGACATCATGACTGCTAAAAAGACAAAGACTCATTTGCTAAGGTAATTTAAAAAAAAAAAAACCATCTTTAAAGTGTCTCTAACGAGCAGGACCAAAATGAACAATGCTAAGGACAGAATGGGAAAGACAGAAGGGGACAAGACTCTGTTAATACAGTTGACCTACAGGAGGGCAGAATGGAAGATGTCCTCTGAGAAGCACAGGGACAGGGAAACTCCGTAGTATGCCAGTACGATAAGCACACAGTCTGCTCTTTGCGTCTTTACATATACCTGGGTCTTGTCATTGTTGAATGGCTCCACATTTGTTTTTGTAAAAACTCCTGATGAAACAATAATAAAACCCGCATCCACCATTCCTAATCTGCTCCCATCGCCTCGACAAGGGAACAAAAGACTGAAAGAAGCTGAACCTGGTTTCTGAGTTTGTGTTTGCAATGCCAGTGACGCACATGTCATGATGGTCAGCTTCGTGTGACCTGCAATGTGAGTCACAAGCAGTTGGAGACTCAGAACTGGCAAAACCCAGAGCAGCTGGAGGTGGACAGAGAATGACGGTTGGACCCTGCGTCCCTCCCTGGAAGAGCCTCCTCCCTCCACAACTCAACTCTGAATGGGTGTCCTTGGGTCCCTTTCTGTGCTTTAGGAGTGAACAGGGGAAGAGCAAGGAAAGATGCTGGCTTTAGTCTTTGACGGCACATCTTGGGTATTCCTCTTCCCCTTTCCCCACAGCACCCATCTGGTCTCCCAGTAGAATTTAAAAATAGTTTTGCTCAATGGTGAGGGCAAATGCTGACTCGGTCTGGGAGAGATCTCTTCAGCAAGCCCAGCCAGGTCAGGGCAGGATCTTTTTAGTGAGAGAGAGCCTCTGGTGGAGGCACAAAGGGGAAACTCACTTTTGTCTTCCTCACAAGCTCAGGCTGGGCTGGGCTTAACAATTGCCAAAATGCGAAGCTGCAGCAGCATGAAGAATAATAGCCTCGTCGCTGCCGCCGCCAATCCCAGACAAGAGGGTTTCCCAGAGCCTAGCTCAAGCTGAAAGTAGAGACAAATTCGTCCCTACTCTGGCGTGCCAGGAACTTGACAGCAGAATAGTATCAGTAGGAAGAACTGCAGAGACCCAGAAACACAGACAGGCAGGAGAGAAAAGAGGACAGGAATAAACCCTGCTTTCCCAGCACGGGAGACTGCTGGGCTTTCTTCTCTTATTTTCTCTGGCTTCCTTGCTCTCTAAGACTTGAGTTTGGCCTTAAAGCTTCAAGTCTGAGAGTTGTTTTCTGGAATCTATGTTTTGTTCACGGCAGGTGAGAAAAATTATATTCAGCCGTGTGTTGTTTAAACACAGATTTGTTTTGAGAAATGCACAGATAGACGATTTCAACATTGTTTGAAACATAGATGGTTTAGTCTGTTATACGTGCACTATATGATATAAATACACACGCATACATGTACCCTATTCACACACGTGTGTGTATGTGTGTGTGTGAGAGAGTGTGTTATTCCTAGAGCCACGATGAATAAAACCACATGCGAATAAATCAAGCTCAAGATAAAATGTTGGAACCCAAAACAAGGATACGCACAAGATGCACGATGCTGCCCCTTGTACGACACAGTGCCGTTTTGCAATAAGCTACTTTGGGCGAGTGGGAGGAGCACAGTCTGTAGTCACAACAGAGAGCATAGTACATTGCGTGCATAGACCAGCCGTGCAGTCATTCGTTGTCATGACCAGCTATCATTCACACTGCATAATTGTTCTCGGCTCTTGTGTGACTGGTACTTCTGGTCTGTCCACACCGGCAACAGCACGAATGTGGGAAATGCATTGTGCTTTAATGCTCAGACAGCCAGGATGCCACAGTTGATAGGAGTTTGCACTTTTATTGAACCCTTATGGCTTCACAATTATATGCGTTGTCTCTGGTTGATCCAGATACCTTTCCGCGAAGCGTGGCTGTATACAAAAGGATAGGTCTTGTGGTTAACTTCTACAAGCTCGGCTTTTTAAAATATCCTTACAGCATTTCTAGTGTAAATTTCTCGTTTTAACAATCAAATTCAGCCCACAGAGCCCAACTGCTCCACCTGCCTCTGGCAAGTCAGTGCAAAACTCAATTTGTACTAATCAGCTTCCGGCTACTGTAGTATGTAATGTATTTGATGTGACAAGCCCTTCTCTCAGAACACCTTCTCCCCGCCATCCTGAGTTCCCTGGTACTAGTGAACTGGGACCAATCCCTTCTCTGAAGGAGTCTAGTCTCATGAAAAGACAGGTTCAGGACCCATTAATAGTAAAGACAATGCCCACAATCCTAGTTAGTACCGATAGGAAGAACAGCAGCTCCTAGCTACCCCATGCCTGACATGGAACGAGTACTGAAGTAAGTGTTTGACGTGGATCATCTCATTTTGTCTTCACATTCATCCTGATGGGTGGGTGTGGCTATTTTCACATCTGTGGGGTGAAGGGATAGAGACTTAAAGTGTTGGATTAGTCTACCCAAAGTGCCCAAAGGGATGCTGCTGATAGTTTTCATCCACTGCTAAGAGAACTATTCCAGTCTCCTGAAGAACATTTGCCCATGCCTTCTCCCTAGTGCTTTCTCACAGGCCCTGGTGCAGACAAGAAAGCAACAGCTACTGGCTCAAAGTGCAGCTCCTGTGACTTCCCAGCCACTGTGTGCAGAGGCCATTGTGAAAACAGCTATTCCCAGGTTCCTGATCTGTCCACTGCACACTGGGCAAGTGTCAGCATGTTAGAGCAGTCTCCGTGTAGGAGGCAGAGAGTGGGCACAGGGGAAATTACATGTGTTTGTCTCTCCCTGCTGTGCTGGGCTCCATATCTGCTCCTGCTCCGACTCGGAAGTCCTTCAGGAATAAGGAAGCCAAGGAAGGGCAGCGGGATGCAGTTCTCCCAGGCAATGGGAGTCCCCCTCGAGCAGCCTTCCCGTTTTACTACTGTTGGCTTAAGCTTCAATCTGGAAAATATGTGGCGTTCTTTTGCTTCTTGAATTATTATCAATCAAGAGTTTAACCTCACTCTGCCCTTCAAACCTCTGTTTTAAAATGACTGCTTTCTTTTACTCTCGATCTCGTTCACCTGTCCAACAAACGTCACGCAGGAGGAAGTCTGTTACAGGCCCCACGGGAGTGGGACAAAGTTAATCAGGCACTGGTGTTTCCTTCCAAGGACTCAGATTTTAGTAGGGAGTACAAAAATATAATCCCTTACTTTAAACATCTGGGATTTGGTTGCTATTGATTGTCAATTTGACAGAATCTAGAATCACTGAAGACAAGCTTCTGGGCATGTCTTTGAGGGATTATCTAGATTAGGTTAGCCTCTGGGCACAACAGGGAGTTTACATTAACTGGGTGGAAAGATCCACCCTAAACATGGACAGTGCCATTCCATGGGCTATGTTCTTAATGAAAAAGAAAGTGCTAACAGTGGGTGCTAGAATCCATCACTCTCTGCTTCACCATTGAAGATGAAATGTCACCAGATGCCTCGAGATCCTTTTATCATGACTTCTCTGACTTTAACTGTGAATCAGAATAAATTCTTTCTTCTTTGAGTTACTTTGGTCGGTATTTTGTCATGGTAATGAGACAGTGAACTATTATAACATCCTTATCCATTTTCCTCCGTTTCTACATGGAATAGGTAGGTGGGAAAGAAGAGTGTCAGGAGGACAATGAGATGTTCCAATTCCCACGTGATGCTATGCTCGCCTCAGTTCTGGGAATCTAGACTCTAACCCTCACTTGACAATTCTCATGGGCACAGAGTGGCTCAGTACCACATTTTCCAAAGACAATGAAGCCTCTCAAGTTTCTCTTTAGCAAGCCTTCGGCTGCTAGAAACATTGGAGAGATGTCTTAAGTTGCATTTGCTGAGCACATTACCGTTACTTATGGACTCACACTGGCCTGTGCACAGAGAAGTGCCTGTGGTCACTCAGCAGTTCTCATGAATCCCGCTTCCATCTTCAAGCATTCCATGTTCATGACAAACTGAGTAGCTATCTACTCTTCTATTATATTCTTACTTGAGACAGCTTGGAGGACACTGGTAGATACTGTTGAAGGCAAAATCAATTTCCCAAAACAGCTTTGGGAGGACTTAGGATGGAAAGGGTGGTAGCCATTAAAAGTGAGAGCCTTCCCCAAATCATCCGGTTCTAAAGCCCTTGCTCTTTTTCCTAGTCTAGCCTGGCTGCTTCCTGTAAGAACCACAGCCTGATGCAATTGGAAAGTCTAACTCTCAAGCCATGCTACTCTTTGCTTGCCTTAGCTAGTTTTCTCCCTCATTTTTCAAGTCACAGGGCAAATAGATAGCTCAATGGTACAGCTCTGCTCCAGTGAACATCACTTATGAGTTAGCTGCCCATTAGGAGGAAAGCAGAATAAAGGTCAGTCAGCTGACCACTCAGAAACTCAATGCTCCTATGTATGGTTGTGAACCAAGTCCAGCGATTTCCTTTCCCACAAGCAGTCAATATATTTGCTGATTTTTCAAGCACATTTGGAATGCTGGACACAAAAGAAAAAACATGGGGTTCATAACGATAGGCTTTCTCTGTGCTGTGCTGCTCCATCATGGAAGTCCCAAAGCTCTAGCGCAGCACTAAATTACGTACAGGTAGAGGCTGGATATAGGCTGCCAGCCGGCTTTCAGCAACATCCCCCATATGGCTAGGAACACTTGTGCCAGTTAATTAGCACTGGCATTAATTGAGAGAAGGAACATTGACCAGGACATGGAGGTTATCCTTAGACTATTTAAATATGTCATGTGATCACTCGGTCCATCTGTTATCAACACACTTCACACTTAATCCAGTAAATAAACTCCCGACCATTTTAAGCAAATGGATTCCATTTTGTCTGGTCTCTTTAGACTCTGCAAATCTCAAGATGTTTTCTTTCTCTAGAATCTATATTATGGAGTGCCACCGGGTTCAATGACACAGCCTAATGTGAATTCAAGGGCAAGAGCCACCCATTCCCATCCACAAAACTCTAGGGAAGTATCCACAAGAGGCAGGGACTGGAAATAATCGCAGCCATCACTCACTCAAATGCAGATTTTTTTTCACTTTGCAGCTACCCTACAAATCTGCCTTGCTTTCTTTTCTTGCTCTCAATTCTGGAGAAAGCACATAGAAATAAGGCCTATTATTCAAATGACGTTCACTGTGCACTAAAAGCGTGGCTGAGTCGAGATGGAAACCCATTTAAAAAATGCTCTCCACTGAAATAGATGAGGTCTGGTGAGATATAAAGCACTTGGGTATTTACAAAGGCAGACAGGCAAAAATCCAGTGCCCAAACCTTCCATCGGGAAATTGACTCCTCATAGGTATAGCCTCAAAGTAGATTTCACATCCGCTAGCTAGAAAGGTATATAATCCATACATCTTTAAGAAAACAAATATGTCTTCCCTGAGACACTTATCTACAGTAGAGTCAGTTTTCTTGCCTGAAGAAAAGATACATATTCCCTACCTCATCCATCTTCTTTGCCCACATCTTCTATAAAGCCCCTTTCTCTCTGACAGCATCTCCAAAGACAACTCTATAAATGTGTCAAATGATACGTTGTTTTCCCAGTACACAAGAGGGCGTTTAAAGAAGGACCAAACCTTAACCCAGGCTGTATATGGTAGCAAGCAACAGTAGACCAAAGCAAAAGTGATGCCATAATGGTGGAGCCATGTTTCAGTGTGGAGCCACAACTGGAAAAAAACAGAGAAACAGCACCAGCCCTCACTTGGGAAGGCTGCGATTCAAATTCACCTTCCTCTGGAGTGGTGACTTCAGGAAAAATGGTTAAAATTCTTGCAGTTAAGAGCCGTATTTGGTCCACATCAACAGACATGAGGATCTAGTATGGTGATAAGCAGTGTTATCACCCCTTCTCTGCTGTGCACTTGGTAAGAAATGATCATCATGGCTGTTTCTCTCCCCTAGAACTTCATATAAAAGATATTACCTCATCTGCCCTCTAAGTCTTAACAAAAAGTACAACTTACTCTTTCAGGAAGCTTAGTGGAAAAGTAGACACTGGTCTAATTTTACCCAAGCATAGGGAAAATCCAGAAGTCATCTCAAGAGCCAATTAATCAGAGAGAGATAATTAAATTTTACACATTGGACTAAGTTTTAACTAGGACACTAGGGCTACCTTGAGGATTACACACTGCTTTCTACTTTGGGGAACATGAAAAATTTTGCAATTATACGATTGTTCAGTTTGACAAATACTTATTGATGACACACTACAAGCCAGAGCCTGCACATTCCAGAGATTATAAAGTATTAGACTCTTTTTCCCTGACCTGAGAAGCCTTCTCCAGCAGGTAGAGTCAAATGTACAGATTTTGCTGTGGTACCTGACAAAAGTGAGACAGGGGTATGCAGAAGACTGACAAATGGTTTCCAAAAGAAGGATGCTGATTCTGAGCCAAACTGAATGAGTATCCATGAGCAGAAAGGGTATTCTCAACAAAGGGACTACACAAATAGACTCCAGGGTCATCACTGATGTGCAAATATTTGAACACTTACCAAAGAATGCTTGGGTTAGAAGGTCCAACTGTGAATTTTAGAGATGAAAGGGTTTTGATTGCAATCCATGGTCATATCTGATATTTTTTGTTAAGTTTATTTTGTGGGGGACATCCTGGACCCAGATGCACTATGTGTTTTCTCATTGTACAACCCATATAGGGAGCGTATACAGCTTTAAATCCGTATTACATTTTATTAATCATATAACATGCCATTATAAGAACCTCTCCTGCTCATAGGCCCATTGTAATAGATAAAGGAAAAATTAAAAACTAGAATTCTACCTAGAAAAGCTCTGACTGAGGGACTGGGGACGTGGCTCTGTTGATAAAGTGCTTGCCATACAAGAATGTGGACCTGAGTTAAGATCCCCTGCACCCACATAAAATCCAGGGGCGATGGTGCTACTGGGAAGCATAGCACTGGGGATACAGAGACATGTGGATCTGTAGGGATCCCTGAACAACCAACCTAGAAGAATTAGTGAACTTCAGCTTTAGTGAGAGTGGGGTGCAGAGCTAGTAAGGAAGACCCCTCACACCAGCTTCCGATCTCTACAGGCATACGCGTGTACATGTAGTCATATGCATACATTCATGCACACATACATACAAGCACACATGCACACTTCCTCAACAACAATAATATAACGCTTGAATGAGAAAACGGATCACCATGTTAATTTGTTCTCATGACTTTAATGACTTTTCATCTCCTTCCCTATTTCCCCTGACCCCACCTCAATTCCTTTTCTCTTCTACTTTGTCCTTAGGAGACCAAAGTACAATCTCACTCAAGCTCCCTTGCATGTTGGCTTCTTGTCAGATACATCCAATGTGATGTTTCGTCAACACACAGAAGATGGGATGGGTGGGAGAGGATCAAAGAATATTTCCTTGGCCGGGCGGTGGTGGTGCACACCTTTAATCCTAGCACTCGGGAGGCAGAGGCAGGTGGATCTCTGTGAGTTCGAGGCCACCCTGGTCTACAAGAGCTAGTTCCAGGACAGACTCCAAAGCCACAAAGAAACCCTGTCTCGAAAAACCAAAAAAAAATATATATATTTCCTCTTGTTCTCCTGCCTCTAAGCCAATATCCTTAAGGAACTATCGCTGCAATTTTACCTCTTTCCTGCCTTTGTGACCACAGCTCCAGTTTTCATGGGTCTCAATTAAGTGGTTATGCCCCTTCTTGTCTTTTGTCTCCAGGACAGTTAACTCCCAGAGACATAGCAAAGTTATATGGAGCTTAACTCTGGCGTGGTTAAGTTTGTAAATTCTATATACCTGTATGTACATAGAAGCATATTACTGGCCTTTCTCATATCATTACAAAGGCTCTGTGGGAGATGAAAAATTTCAAAGCTTAAACTTCATTTGCCTCATGTTCCGTGCTAAACTCTGAGCTAAAGGCTTTCGGTTTCTTCCAATTTCTCGCCATCTCCCATATGCCTATTTATTCTTTATATATGGTCACATATCTCTAAGTAGTCCCTTCACAGAGGTTAGGCCATTACAACGATCTCCATAGATTCTGTGTCTGATGACATCTTTCCCCAGAAGCCCATTATAGTGTTATGTGAGGATTTGATTGACAACCTTTCTCCCCTCTATGCCTGCCTACTTAGAAAACATTAAAGCTCACTCTAAGTTATTTCTTTTTAACATGTGAACCTTAGCTTCCTTTCTATAAGCAATAAGTTAAAATATAAGCAAAACTAAACTAAGCTAAGAAACATTTTATTCTGTTGCAAACTTTCTCAAGCAGGTCACAAGCTGACTGTGTTGGTTACACACTCATTACATGCATAAGAAATATGGTAGTACCTTCCTTAGGACCTGTTTGGTCGACTCTGATTTTCAGCTGTTGTAATTGCAGTGGCGCTAGCTAGCATTTCTAAACTACTTCCTGCTGATGCTTTTGAATAAACCTCTTAGGAGCTTCCTCGCACAAGGATTTACTATGTGATAAATCCAGACAACTTTATTATGCAGTGACGATGGTTTGGCCTTAACTGTACAAACTGCACAGTCTTCAAGCACTGATACAGATATTAGGATGATCAACTCTTTGCCTTAGCTATGAAGTTCCAGGTATAGAGTAAAAGTCAAGAAATCATTAAATTATGCAGCAGCATCCTCTGTGCAGTGACCATGGTCTTAACTTGAACAGTCAAAGCTCATTGAGGTTGAACCTGCAATGGTGCATTGCCTGACCTGTTGATTCAGCTCAATTTCCAGAACCTGTCATTATAGATGCTCACAGATAGGATACTTAGAAACAAAAGAAATGGTAGCCGTTTTTATAATTGACTCAAGCTGTCAAACTATATCATGTGCCAAAGTTAGACGTGCTCAGGCCAAGAAAAAAAAAGCTTTCAGGGCTGCACTGTCACATGTGGAAATACACAGCAATACTCCAGATATCAAATATGATAATGGTGCTTCAAATTAGAATAGCGCACCCCTTGCTACTGAGATTTTTCCTAAGAACACACTGTCCTATAGGTGAGGAACTTTTTGATTAAGGCTGAGATGTAGCTCAGCAGTAGAGCACTTGCCTAACATGAGGGAAGCCATCATCTGTGCAACAGTGCAAAACAAATAAGCAAATAGACAAAATATCCTACAATTAAATTACTTTTAAAAAATGTTTTCTTTGCATCTTTGTTACCATTTACCCACCTACCCTCTTACAGTCATTTTTATGCTTTGTAAACTATTTCTACAGCTAAAATCTGAAGTCATTTATGGATTCTAGATATCTTTCACAACCAAGCTAAAATATGTATAATCAAACTTTTACTATGTTGATTTTTCTGGTCTTGAAATGGAACTTCTAGATTTAGAAGAATTTTGTGCTTCTTCTAAATCTAACAGTGCTAACCACAGCACAGAAAGTAAGCTTAGCTTGCTCTCACTGGAGGTTTAGTCATGTCAATTGCAGTAATACAGTTCTCATTTATTTCTGCTTCTTAATAGACTGGTCCCAGACACAAGTCAGTAACCAAATACATATGTGTTCCATGCAGCAGTCATGTAAAATTTGGATAATTTTACACTCTTTATAACATAATGGAGCAAGTATGCTTTTGTATTAATATAACCTAAGAGGCTTTGTTCGTGTTATGTCATAACTTAAGGTCTTCTAGAAAGAACTCATGTCTGAGAACTTCGTTTGAAAAATTCTGAAAGTTTGAAAACTTCTCAGCATTAAAATATTAATTGAGGCATAGTTCTAATGATGTCTACCTGAAATATAAGGGTGTAGTTTGTAGTTGGCTTAGAAGGGCACAGAAATGGAAACAAGAAAATGAGTAGGAAGACATAAGCATGTTTGCTCCTATGGAATTGTAAAGAAGTAGATTGTTTTGTATTTAGGTGCTATGCTAGTTACTTTTCTGTTGCTACAATAAATACCGAGACTAAGGAAACTTACTGAGGAAAGTTTATTGGGGCTCATAGCTCCAGAGGATAAGAGGCCATGGTGGAGGGGAGTCATAGCAAACAGTGGTAGACATGGTGGCAGAACAAGAAGCTGAGAGATTAGATCTTGACCACAGGGTTAGGCAAAGAGAGGAAACTGGAAGTGGTGAAAGTCTCTCAAAGCCTACTTCAAATGGCATACTTCCTCTAGGAAGGCACATCTCTTAAACTTCCTCAAACAGCACCACCATCTGGGGACCAAATGTTCAAATACCCCAGCCTATGGGGGACATTCTCATTCAGATCAATACATGAATGATACTTCATTCTTTTATATTATATTTTATTTAAAACATTACATTTATTTTTTTGTGTATATCTATGTCTCTGTCTTCTCTGTGTGTCTGTGTGTCTGTGTGTGTAGGAGTCAGATCTCTCCTTCTCCCATGTAGGTTTTGGGAGCTGAAGTCCTCAGGATTGGCAGCAAATGCTTTTATCCACTAGGCCACTTCATGGAAATGCCTTACTGACTCAATTCTTTTTATTTTTAATAATATCAACCTATAAGAGCTAAGTAAGTGTCCCGATTTTCATATTCATGAAGACTGTAGTAAGAGAAGATACTTAATAATAATTGAAGACTTTCAGGAAATCACCTGATATTTAACACTCCTGACCAAATCTTCTCTTCTCTTGAAGGAAATAGCAACACATAAATTCTTGGCTTTGCTGTCATCTTCATCTCTTCACTAAGCATCAGTGGATGTCAGTGCTTGCTAGGCAAGACACCACAGTGTAGCTAATAAAAAAGGGTGGCTGGGAAAGGCAGCAGCACTCATTTTTCTCAAAGCAGTATCTTTCTTTTGAGGAAAAGTTATACTTCAGTTGAGTAGATAAACAAAATGTTTATCTACATTCAATTTAAATTCAAATCAAGGTCTCAAGTATTAAATACCAGCATGTTTATTTGCAACATTCCCTCAGAATGGGAAATACCCATGGCAGTGATCTCTTCATTGATGTGATTTAAATATATTTAAAATGCCCAATGATTGTGATTTTCATTAATAAATGATAATTCTTTTCCTTAAGAAACCTCTGGAAATTCACAGCATCTGTCCAGAATATAAAACAGCTTTGATTTATGCCTTGAAAGTAGAATTATAATGAATAACAAACAAATTCATTATGATGACATAAAAATCCCCAAATAAATTACTCCCCAGTATCTATCTCACATTGTATGTTATTAATTATGAATATCATTATTCATGAGGTCTAACTATGGATGTAAAAGAGCAGTTTTCTTTATTACTACACATTTCTCTAAAACGAGCTAGTTGGACATGAGAAGGAATGAAGGTAACAGGAAGTGCAGAGGCCCCAGAGTCAGACCAACATGAGGAAATACCTGTATCCCGGGAAGACAGGAGTAAAGCAAAGGATGTGGGCTGTAACTCACT
>JAQHUG010000017.1:4732096-4746474 GCA_028555095.1 Dicrostonyx torquatus | reverse complement strand
TCTGAATTAATTCCTCAAGATACTTCTTCCATCTCCCCTCTCCAAAACCAATGACAAACCACATCCTCTAACAAGTCTGTAATCTTGTTCTGCTTTTTCCGCTGTTGTTGTTCGTTTGTCCTTTGCTTTTGTTTTTTTTTTTTTTTGTGTGTTTCCTATCCTGTTCAAAGTCATCCCTCTGTTTCGTAACCTGGAAGTTCCTTCTTCTCAAAGTTAAATTCTAGTATTTCCCTCCTGATTTACACCCATCTCAATACGCACAGAGCCAAATTCAAATGCAGTTTTGTTAGAAGGTCACCAGACAAACTGCCACTTGTAACTAATTGTGTATGTGTGTTTATGTATGCACGTGTGTGTGTGTGTGTTTGTGTGTGTGTGTGTGTGTGTGTGTGTGTATACCAATGACAACCACAGTCAGGAACTTCAGTCAAGCTGCAGTTAGGTAGATGGCAGACTTGTACTTTGCCTAGCCATCCCTTAGAGACTACTATATGAAATATATATCATAATTATTTCCATTTAATATATAAGGGACCCAAAACAAAAAGAAGTCACCTAAAGTTCTAGCTCCAGTATTTGTACTTAGACTCTCAGGCTCCAAGGTTGTACTCTAAGCAGCACAGAACCTTATTTTGTTCTTAACTTAGAAGATGGCCATGTCCTATCCTGTCATTAAGTCTTCTGAGACTCACTATTTCCTTTCTCTTCCTACTGTTTTTGTAGTCAATTCACATCACCTCTCAGAGAGTTTCCCACTTTTTCCTCTGTCCCCAAAGAATAAAATATCCAGCACCATTATTTTTTCTTGTACTGTTTTCTCCTGTGATTCCTGATCTCACTGAGGGTGGGTTCTCTACCTTCTTCTGGTACCAATATTCACTAATATTATTCTTGGTGTATAGTGGATCTTTAATACATATTTGATGGATGAACAAGAAGAACGTGCAATGAATAAACAGTCAATCAATTTAGCAGACTGTTCTTGGCCATATTTGCATATCTGTGTAAAGAAGGCATTGAACCACATAAATTTTAATTTGTTCTCATGGAGGTCTATCATTCATTCTTATATCCACTCAATCATTCACTGCACTATTTCTTGAGTATCTACAGCATCTCAGGCACTACTCTAGGTCCTACCACACAAGAGCAAAGAGAACAACCCACTCACGACTGTGCAATTTACAGTCTGCTGACGAGAAAGAGTGAATAATGCATGGTAGTGACTGGTGCCAAAAAAGAGAATGGGGGTATTCATTCATATATACATATACATACATACATACATATACATACATACATACATACATATATATATATATCCACATAATATAACAAAGCTTTGTCTATCCAAGGTGATGTTTATAATTTTGTTGACCACTCTTAAATGCACAACTAGGAAGCAGGTTATACACAAAATCAAACCAGCCAAAATGTCTGTACGGGCGGGGGGGGGACCTATATACTGCCATCCACGGCAGAGCAGTTATGGCAATCAACAGCTGCTGGAGGAGGAAGAGACTTTTCTTTAGGGATGCAACCTCTGATAGGCTGCGCATGCTCCAATAGATGGCCCTACACCCATGCTCTTACTGGCAACACTACGGTCACAGTGGGTTTAAAGGAAGACATGAAGTTGAAGGGAAAATATATGTGTGGTAGGAGCGATAAAGGAAGAACTGGAAGGGCTGAAACAGAAGTAGGATTCAATGAAAGCACATTATATACATGTAAGAATTCTCAAAAAATTAAACAATTCAAGTTTTTCTGGGTTTTGAAGGATATGGATTAGCAAATGTTGACTAAAGGACAAAGGGAATTATTGGGTATAAGATGGATACATAGTAGCTCGAAGTCTAAACGCTGTAGGACTTCACAATGGACAGAATCAGTTGCCAAAATACCTCTTCCTAGGCATGCGTTGAAATAGGTATATTTTAAATAAGAGAAATGGAGAGATACCGAACAAAACATCTCACAGCTTAAGGAACAGGGAGTTGTCTTGGTGGAAAGTTGATTTTTGTTCAGTTACACAGGGTGTACAGACAACCCAAATCCGATTCAGGTTTGAATAAAGTCCCCAGAACTCGGTATTTTAATAATAATCATTATTGTACTTATTTTCATTTTCACTCTTTTTTACTGTATGCAGAATTGTATTTGTAATATAAATACAGTATATCCAAAGAGGGAATCTGAAATCTTTATAACTTTCTCTGAAAGTTCCAGAAAGACAAACTTATGAGCTGGTGTGTTAATATGACAAGCAGTGAATAGCTTTATTTTCCGATGACCCACAAGTTCGCAGCAAAACCAGATTTGAACTCAGGGGCCTACAAACCTCCCAAGATAAAAACACAAAAGTCTCTTCATATTATTTAAAATTCTGCTTTATTTTGAGTCAGTTTGTCTGCATTATCTGTAAATTGCTCTAACAATGCATTTAATTTTAATGGTGTCAGTTTTTCTCCGATGCAGGGCAGCTTTAGACAAATGGGTTTTATGTGAATATCAATACAAACCTCTGCTTGTGAACATA
Organism: Dicrostonyx torquatus; assembly: GCA_028555095.1. Lineage (NCBI taxonomy): Eukaryota > Metazoa > Chordata > Mammalia > Rodentia > Cricetidae > Dicrostonyx > Dicrostonyx torquatus. The sequence goes on along the minus strand of JAQHUG010000017.1, from coordinate 4,743,935 downwards.
AGTCATTGCACTTTAAAAAAAATACAGAAAGCTAATGGAAAAGAAAGTATTTACAGCCCTAACATTTATAGTAAAATTACATCTAGGAAGTGCTTAAACTTACTTATGAAACAAAATTATCTTTAACACAGACTCAGACATGGCATCAAAAATAGACTCATATGCTCTTTCTTCTTCCAAAGTCTAAAAAATGCGAGCAGTTAGCCACACAAATAAAACAACAGCCATTTTAAAATGTTGAAGGCTTTGTGTATTAGCGTTATTCAGCCCCAAAAGGTTTATTCATATTGACAGAAGAAGTAGAATTTGGAACACGTCCTGGAATTTCAGTATGCAAATAAATGACTCAAGCTAGTACTCTTGATTTATTTACCAAAAATAAAAAGAAACAAAATAACACATGCAAAAAGCGAATTCTGCATTCACCAAGCAGATTCCCTGTGTAGGAAAGGAGTCTCCTTGCCACCATCACAGCAGAGGCGGCGTGCAAATGTGAGCAACTGATTGAAGGGGAGGCCCAGCCCACCATATGGTCCTACTCCATGCAAGCCCACGTGTGGAGGAGCTCTTTGCCGATAGAGAGCTAAGCAGGCAACAAAGTGAACACCTGGTCAAATAAAAATCCATCAGGATAGACTTGCCCAGTCTCCAAATTATTTGCAAGCGTCAAGTCCAAAATGAAATGTTCCCCGCTTGCATGTTTCAGCAATGATGACAGTGTTAGGATGTGTATGACATACCCCTAAATGGAAAACCTCCTCAATTGGCTGGCATGACTTTTAATTCCATAGATGCTGATTGCGAGAAGCAGTAAGCAGACTCCTAGATGGTGAGAATCTGCTGTCCTTTCTCCTTGAAGCACACCGTCACAAGTGGCTTTCGCGAAAACACTCACTCTATCTCCATTGGGATCATTGGGAAAGATGCCAAGACAGACTCTGCCTCCCTTTTGGGCTCTGAGGAGCCACAGGTTAGACACTCCAAGGAAGGCGTAGGGAGGAGAGAATGTACAGCAGGAGACTGTCTCTCCTTTCCGTGTCCCCACGCACCCTCCTTTGTCCTTCCGTTTCTAGAGTGGAACTCGCACATCAGCTGGGAAGGTAATGGTGCAGAGACCTGAAGTAGGCAGGTGCCCAAGAAGATGCAGCTTATCAGTCGGTGCACCAGGCCATGGATGTTCAGGGGCTGTAGCAATCGGCATCCAAGAGCCGAGAGAGAACCTTGAGTCTGTGAAAGAGCAAGTCGGCCCATAAACTTTGTCAGCTTGGGCAACTGCTCCACATGGCAATTTCGAGGCCAGACTAATGAGCTAATAAATTATAGTCACTTCACACACAACATGGCATGGTTTTTCCTGCTGAGTTGAATCAGGTAATAATCCCAGCTAACCTTTAAAAAACTGATTGGCAATCTCCCAATAAGGGGCCCAGAAAGATCCAGCCTCTGGATCAGATGTGGAGGCTTGAATCTACAGCATTCTGTGTCAGAAGGAGCTGTTTCCACCACCCCTGTCCACCAGGGGAAACTTGTCTGTACTGGAAGTTTTTTATGTGACAGCTGGGAGGGTAGAAAGTGGAAGTATTCCTAGTATGGAGTAGGTGGTGCTGATGATAACTCTCTATTGCATAGGAAACCAACAACACAGGGCTAGTAGCTAAAATGGCACTCCGATGGTGGTCTTTGAAGAAACCTTTCTCTAGAGCACACAGAGGTAAGTAGCTCACAGCAAACTTAGTCAACAAAACAAACTGGCCATCTTTGGATCTGAATCTGGGTGGGGGTAGTAATGGGGCAAGACCCTAAGTCTATTTGAATTCCACTGGGCACACGTCGTTTGTCCAGTAAATTTTTTACAGAGTTCTGTCAGGAATCCCTCACTTATGCTGTGGAGATGATGAAAAGGGAAAAAAGATGTAGAAGTGATCATTGCTTCTGGCAGAGAGCCCCATCATCTGGAATTGCAGGATGTGTCTTGCAGATGGTTAAGATTTAATGAGCATGCTCAATTAGCTCTATCACCTCTACCCAGGGGGAAAGCCGTCACACTGGAGTATGGCTTGAGACCTCAGCCTCCCATTCATCTGCCCAAATTCATAACATCACTGACGTAAGTCATTCAAATCTCTCTGAGAACCTGGGGAGGCAGCTGGGCTTTCAAGCACACAGCAAAAGCAATGGTAGGTAGAATAAGTGCTCCAAGGATCGGTAAGCCTCTGCATTATCAACCTCTGAAGGATTACTCTTGTATTCTTCCATGTCTTAATTTAACTGAATATAAATGTTGATGAATAAAATTTCCAAAAGTTGGCTTAACAGATATGTGTATGTGTGCATATACACATATTAGGGAGAGGGATTTTCTAGTTAATGCTCTTTTTTTTTTAGAAAAAAATCACATGTATGTTTTAAAATTATGTGTAGGGGTGTTTCTGTATGGATATGTGCATATAAGTGCACATGCAGTTGACTGCAGAGACCAGAAGTTGCCAGATGCCCTGGAGTTGAAGTTATAAGCTGTCATGACCCACTTGACATGGGTGCTGGAAACTCAGGTCCTCTGCAAGAGGAGTAAATGCTGAGCCATCTCTCCAGTCCTTCACGTATCTTTTAACTAATAAGTATCTCCAGGGAAATAGAAGGTTTACCGCATCACAGTTTCCATGTTATAACAACACTGAATTGCCCTGAAAGAGCTCCCGGAGTAGAAGATGGTGACAAAATGGCAATCCACCACCTATTTCCCCCTGATCAAGATGCTGTCATTTGAAAGAAGGTCAGAAACTCTCTGGTCAAGGACCAGAGCCTGGCAGTGCCACTTGTTGAGCATTCTGGGGATTTAATTAAAATATGTAGATATTATATCTTTGTGTTTCCACAGTTACCATAGGGTTCTGGCATTTTCTCACAATGTTCAAATGTATCTTCATAATCTGTTGGGGAGGCAGAATAGCTCTCCTGCTGACCCCTATACTACGTTTTTCATTTCCTAGAAATGTTTAGGACATATGTGGGCAATTTTAGTATGAATCCAATCCCAATGCAACATATGGCAATTGAGATCAATGACAGTGTGCTCCTTTCCAGCCTTTCGTGTCACCTGTGACTGCATCGTAGCCACACGGCATGAGGGCTGCCTTTTCACTGTGGTAATTGGGACAGGTATGAAATGACCACATTCTCTGTCCATCATAGTCCCCTTTGCATGTTAGGCAGTGATGAGATGCTCACCACAGATAATTCTTCCGAAATAATCCTTCCCTATAGTGTGACAGCAAGCCACACGACAACATTAGCACTGAAGGTATTGAAATGAGTATGTTAGCTGATAAGCTGTTTTAAAAGCTTTGGACAGAGAAATGGGTCTGTGGATCATGACCAATAAAGATAATGAGCGTTTTCACTGTTAGATGACATTTTCAACTAACTCAAACCCTCTGGCCAGTGAGAAAAAAGACTATGGAAGAAAATCAAATAGCAAATCTGCTGAGAAGGCCCAATGGGTCCCTCTGATGCAAACCTTCCTCTTGTGTTTTAAGTGACAGCAAAAAAAGGAAGGAAGGAAGGAAAGAAGGAAGGAAGGAAGGAAGGAAAGAAGGAAGGAAGGAAGGAAGAAACAGAAACATCAGACAGCTATTTTTTCTTCTAGATAAAGTACAGTGGGATAGAATATCTGTGCAACAATGATTGTCGAACTCCATTATACTGCGTTAGCAGAAGCCAAGGAACTTTCAAAGAAAAAAAAATCTACAGGGGTCACTTGAGCATAGCACATAAGAAGCGAACGCCCTTCTGCAGAAAGAGGCCCAGAGAGGGGGAACTCAGGTGAAACAATTCTCCAAACAGAATACCAAGAAGCTACAGTTTGCACCCTGACATCGTAAATGTCCTCACTGCTCCAGCAAGGAGATCTCCGCAGAGTTCACTGCCTCTGGGCTCAAGGCTGACACTTAGCTTGAGAGTTGGAAATGGTTCTTCACGAGTTGAAAAGGGTGTTGCTTGAGGAGGCTGACTCTTCCTAGCCAGGAAGGTATGTGTATGAGTTTAAATAATCCCAAAAGTCAATAGAAGTTTTCTGTTTGCCAAGGGCTTACTGTATGAACTTGGTCTTCTGGGAGTCTGCATATAAGACTGTAACCTTGATGAGGGCCAAGTGGAAGGACTGATCAACATGCCCGCCATTAGACTCTGCCTTTTTTCTGGTCCATCTCGATTGTCTCTGGTCCTTACTTGAGCCCATAGGAAAGCTACACAGCATGCAGCACTAAAAGAAGGGAGGCCCCTTAAACTCCAGGGACTTGAGCTCCTTCCTAGCTGCAAATTTCCTTTCACTCAAAAGAGCACTCTCCACCTTTTTCCCAGCACAACACTTAGCATGCCCATGAGGGGGGAAAGTGTTTCCCACCAGGAGGAAGCTGTAGGTATATTCGAAAATTGAGATTTTTGAATTGCAATTGGCATCTCTCAGCGCCTTTCAGAGAGGGGCCATCTAACTGTAAAGTGACATTTTGTGTTCCTGACATGGGAGAGTTTACATGAAAAAAAAAAAACTCACAATCAATCCGTTTCTAAAACACAGGTTCAAGAAGCAAGGAGCTGGCACTAAACCTAGATGATCTTTCATGATTTTTTTTTCCTTGAAAGAAAATAAGCAAGGGACATTCAGGTTTCAAATTATTCTCCCTCCCAAGCCTCTTTCATCGCTATTACTATGAGCAATATCATTCTTTACCCACGGCAGGAAACTTTTGTGAGCAAAATGCCATTGAAAATCCTTACTTTCACATCCATTCACTCCTGGCGAGAAGTGAAGCAGGATGAACTTTGAGTGTCCAGCTGAGGAAATGAATGACCTTTGATTGATCTAATTTCCTTGTCTCTTTTCAGCCCACATATGATTTCTACAGCATGGCTACTGTGCTGCGCCTTTGTCTTCCAGCACCTGCAAGCCCTTCCTAATCACTAGTTAAGAGCCACAGGCCATTTCAAATAAGAAGCATCTTCCTGATGCAGAACTAGAGACACCCTCGGTGAGGATACTGTATCCACATAGAGACTGAGTCCCATTTGGAGCCCTAGAGGGAAGTCAGGACTTTCCAGCAGTCTTTAGGCAGGGCAGCTCAACTGTTGGATGTGTGCTGTTTTAATACCCTGCTGGCCTCTGGAAGCCCTAAACTTACTTTCTACACACCTGGGAAGTTGGCCAAGGCTTGGGAAGTGAGGGGAACATCTTCAAAAGACAGACAAGGAGTGAAAGGGGCCATCATGGGAGAAAATGCCAATGTTTCTGAGGTCTTGATCAATAGCAATGGGGTATTTTGGTAAAATGAGGTCTTAGAGGTCTTTCTAGCAAAAGGAAGCCAACTATATAAAGGCTTGGTTGGGCCTGGTTTTGGGATGGGTTGAAATGCCAGTTTGTTGATTTCTAAGACCAAAGGATTAATTTTCCTTCTTGGGCATCAGCTGTTTTCTCATCATTACTATGGAACTAGCAAATATCCTAATGTGCTGGAAGGTTCTGTGAGATAAAGCTGAAGTACCCCACACAGCATCCTGATCCATACATGTCCAATCACAGTTGCAAGCACTTGACAGTGCTTACCCATGCCTTTACTCTTCAAATCATCACAGTTCCAAGACAGGCATTAGATACCACAAATGTTTTGGAAATGAGAAAACTAAACACTGACGTTACAGAAGCAGTGGTCAAAGACACACTCCAAATCTAAGTTCTGCGCCCTGTATCACTCCTTCAGTAACATTGCTAAGACGAATTACAAAGGCCACAGACTGCAAATAGGATAGATTTCAGGTACATTCAGGATTGGGATAGGGAGAGAAAAGGTTCCTGGATAACTCTTGGGGTTTCTATGTGAGATGAATGATGATATATTTCCCTCTGAAGGAGAATGAAGAAAAAGGCAAACTGAACCCGTGAAACAAGCCTCTAAAAATGACTAATAGTTATTATATTGTAATTTATGTTATAATAGTTACTATATTATAAAAAATAACTGTAGTTATTTGTATATGGGACTTAAAGGAGGAAACAAGGATAATATTCTACACTGATTTCATCCATCCATTCATTCATCCATGCACTATTTTTATTTATTTATTTATTTATTTGAAATACTGGGCACTGAACCTAGGTCCTCGGTTGTGCAAGGCAAATGCCCTATCAGTGTGTTAGAGCTCTAGTCCTCAAGGGGTCTAAATTGGAGGACTCACTTGAAAACTATGTGGGAAGTTGAGTAGATGACATCCACACAGAAGTGGGTTGAGTTGAAAAGAAGGCTGAAGAGAGCCTGCCCTTGAGAATAGAGCTTTAATGTTTTTCATTTCTTCATTTTTGGGAAACAAGGTCTCATTAGGTAGACCAGACTGCTGTCCCCTTCATGATGCCCCTGCTTTAGCTTCCAGAGCACTGTGTTTGCAGTTCTTCACCACTATACACACCTGAGGGCACCAACTCTTAGGGCTTAAACAGAAATTCTTAAAGGACATCTAGTAGGAGTACTGACTCAGCCAGAGAGAAAGCGGGTTTTCAAAGCCTTTTCTATAGTTTACTAGGATCAACTCAGACATAGAGTGTTGGGTACTGGTTACTAAAGGGTGAGGATGGGTGATGGGGGATTTCCTTTGTATGCTGTGAATACCATTGGTTAATAAAGAAGCTGCTTTTGGCCAGTGGCTTAACAGAATATAGCCAGTCTGGAAAAGATATAGAGAGAAAGTAGGTGGATTCAGGGAAAAGTCATGTAGCCGCCACAAGAGACAGATGCCAGACACCGAACAGAACCTTACTGGTGACCACAACCACGTGGCAATACACAGATTAATAGAAGTGGGTTAATTTAAGATATTAGAGCTAGTTATAAATATGCATAAGCAAGTAGACCAAGTAGTGTTTTAAATAATACAGTTTCTGTGTGCTTATTTTGGGTCTGGGCATCAGAAAACAAACAAGTGGTCTCTGACAACAGAATGGCACCCAACATGGAACTGATTCACTCACTTTGGGTCTGGGTGCTTGTGTGCCCTCTGGGGGTTGGGAGGAAAGTAGCTGAGACCATGTCCATGGTTCAGCACTCTGCACCTAAGCAGATGGTGGAATTGGGTCTGCTAGGAATGCACAGATAGAAGAGCATGGTGAATTCCCACTGCCATACACAGAGATATTTCCAGGCCATGTACTGTGTTGCATGGCAAATTTAGCTTTTACTAAGATAAAAAGGGTTTATATGCTGCAAAGAGCTAATCAGAGTTAAGGTGGCAAGTGCAATTCCCAACCGGTGGTCCCAGAGCTGACAGGTACTTCCGCCATATTAAAAGACCAAGAGAGGTGGAGCCAGCATCCAGGGGCACTGTAATCATGCTGATTACCATTTTAAAAGTGCTCCTGGTCAAAATGATTACAAATGCACAATAAAGACAGATTCAGACAAAAATAAACCTCTAAACGGGTCATAGTATGTCTAAAAAATATACATAGGCTTTGGGGGGAAAAGTATAAATCATTAAAAAAAACAAATGGCTTTAAAAAAATAAAACAAAATCCTTAAAAAAGACAGTACAGACAGTCATAGATTAAAGGAGTAAAGAAAAATAAGCCAAATAAATATCAAACATACTCAGAGAGTCTGGATTATGTACATTATTGTATTTTCTTTAAATTTTTTGACTATGAATGAGCTAACTACAGAGAGATATTTCATTGTACATGCTACTTAGCTAAACCAACATATATACTTTAAAGGTGTCTTGACTTCAAAGTTTGGGTCTCAAGATATGCTGCTTTGAAAAAGAAGTTCCGCTTTTGTTTCCATAGAGGAAAAGAACCTGTGGATTCCTTCCAGAGTAGTGTGGTTTGATGGACCAAGAACCCGTTCCCCCAAAAAATCTACTTAAACCCCTAAAATTACTTCACCCAACAAAAAGCAGAAAGCAGTTTGGAAAAAACTATGCCCAACTACCCAAATATTGTTTGTAAATGCTTGTTTACATTTAAAGGGGCATATGATATAGAGATAAATACTTTGCATTGGTATGAATCTTGGTTTATTGATACAAATTTAAAGTCAATATTGTTATATGTATAATCCTGCTCTTGATTAAGGTACTATGTTTGTGAAGCTCATTAAAAACATAATATATAATTTAAAATACAGGCTAATAGATAATCATCTATAATAGTCAAACTTGAAGTCATGTTAGTTAGGTTTTCTAGATATATAGAGAAAGGAAAGATTGAATTAGTTAATGGGGATAAAATTAAAGCTAGACATGATGAATAAGTTCTAGTATTCTATAGTACATGAGGGTAACGGGCTGTAGTTAACAATAATTTATAGTATATTTCAAAACAGACAGAAGATGGGAATCTGAATGTCCTCTCCACAAAGCATGATTAAGGTTAGTGATGGGTATGCTAATGACTTTGACTGCATCCTTTCATATTATGCAGTCCATGACTGCATGCAACTGTTACACTAAATTAAATCTATGAAATGAAAAAAATAAATAACTAGAACTGTGTTTTTTCATCGAGAGGAAGACTCTATCTCCTGCTAATTACCTCTCTGGTATACCACCTACTTACCAAACACAGAGATTTACAATATAGTCTAGATGGATGGGCTCCATCCCATCTCAAGAGATCATGAGATGAAGAAAAGTGAATGGGGCTATTCTCCTGTCTCTGACCATTCAGAGCCCAACCACTCACAGAGGTTTCTCCTTTACAGAGCTCCTGCAGACACTCCAGCTGAGAGTAAAAAGTTTCTTGGCTCTTTCAAAGCACTCCATGCATACTTATGACACATCACATTTTTTTAGTGAGTCAAATTACATTTACTGTGTATCAGTTCAATCTCTTGCTAGTTCAAGGCTTTCCTGATGACAGGAGCCTTATCTGCCATTTCTGTACCACCAGTATGTGTATCAGTTGTCACATAGTAAGTGTTGAATACATGCTGTTGACTGAGTTTTGGTTTTTAGGGAAACCACAGTAGGTAGTTTCAAGTTGGCCAACACCTTTGTCGAAGCTCAGCCTCTTATTTGTGGTATACTTTATGTTAAGTTATCATAATGTGTGCACTGAAGAAAACAGCAAAATCCAGAATTGAAATGCTCACAGTATACCACCCAATACTGAGTTAGTTATTACAGATCAGCTTTGCATCTGTGTCTTGAAAGATGGCTGTCCAAACCCCTCTGTGCATGTATCCTGGAATTCCCCAACTTCTCTGCCCTTCCCACAGGTCCCTCACAGACCTAGGGTCTCAGTCCCCAACCATTCCTTTAGCTCCTGTCCTACAGGATTTACAATCTGACTGTGACAACTAATTTTGAGACTGTAATGCCTCCTGTCATCTTCCATAAATTTGACATAAATAAATCACAAAATACCCTTTTTATATCGTGTTTTATCTTGCCACACTCCTTGTTTCTTTTGGAAACAGTTTTTATGGCAAATGCAGAGTGTAAATCCACCAGACAATAAAGCATGCCAAACAAGCGTGTCGAACAGGCACCTGAGAGGAAATTGCCCACCATTTCCAGAGCTCTATGCAATTATCAGCAGGATGTTCTGGAGTGGGCCTGTTAAGCACACAGCCCTGGATCCCTCACGCATAATCTGCTTGTCCCCCAATGTAAACAGCGTTGTCAGACAAAGGAAAATGAGCACAGTTTGGTCCACATCTTCCCAGTAGCCTCCTCTGGTGGCAACATGGAGCTGAGACTTTGAACGGCATCTCTCCTGCTTCTTTCATTGGAGATATCTTCTCTCCTAAGATTGTGATGGCCCAGATGACTTTCCACATTTTCTATCTGTGCTACCCAATATGGAAGCTAATGGTTTCATGTGGCTATTGCACACATTCACGTAGGTGCTGACATAGAGGAATTATCTTTTTAAATTATTATTACTTATTGTAAGTTTAATCTGCATGTAAATGGACATGAGAGCTAGTGACTACTACATGGAGATCATAGCAAACAATGCTTAGGACCTTCTACTTCTCATACCTGGCTCCACATATCTTTGACAATAAATATAAGAAATCTTACTAAGTTTTCATTGGGTACAATACCCATCCTCTTGGCCTTCATCTTAGCAGTGCTCCCATTGAGTAATTGTTTCTCCATTATTTGTTTGAATTGGACATTTGAAGACCACATAATTTAAGTGGCAAGTCCATAGTCTCTCAGCTAATCTATAGTAGAATAGAGATTTGAACCCAGACTGTCCATCAAAGCCTTGCTTGCCTTGGTGTAGTCATAAGAACAGATACTTTGACTTTAGGTTATTAGACTGTTGACAGAGGTTTGCTGTCCAGCCCGGTCCTGCAGCCATTAAGTACCAAAGAATCACATAGAGGTCTACATTAGTTATAAACTGATTGGCCCATTAGCTCAGGCTTCTTATTAACTAATTCTTATAACTTAAATTAGTCCATAATTCTTGTCTGAGTATGCCACGTGGCTTGGTACCTTTTTGGTGAGGCAGTCACATCTTGCTTCCTCTGAGGGTGGGTCACGACTGCAGACTTAAACTTCCCTCTTTCCAGAATCCTCACTGCCCTGCCTCTACTTCCTACCTGATTGCCCCACCTATACTTCTTGCCTGGCTACTGGCCTATCAGCATTTTATTAAAAATAATACAGGTGACAGGGTACAGACCACTGTCCTACAGCATTAGACCTGAATCATTGGGTCAACCATGAATGCTTTAGCCAATCAGGTAGGTCCTATTTTCAGTGGAAAGAGTGTGTATCTTCAGAAAGAGCCAGCTCTGCAACACACAGAGTCATGCCCTTCCCAAAGTGCCTGTGTGTGGATGCAGAAAGGAATGCCATCCCCATTTACCTCTCAGGCATGTTGAGAGCAAGTCTGGGAGTCATTTGAGGATTAATGAAAGACCACAAATGCTTTAAGTTTTAGCCTTATTATTAAAGGAAATTCTGATGAATCTTATCTCACCCTATTTATTTCCTGCCTAAGTTGTCACAAAATCTATATGCAATCTTATTACCGACACCAATACTTAGAGAACACCCCTAAAATCCTACACTCAGTACAGCAAAATTGAAGGGATGTATCCCATGGCCTTTCTGTAATATCAAATTAAAGCAATGACAATCTACAGCAAAAACCCACACCATTGCACTGATTATTAACATGTTAATTTCTATGTCCTAGATTTGAAAATGATTCTGGGAACTACTTATTGAATTTTTAATTTGCAGATTATCGACCAAATTGGCTGCAATGGCTCTGAGCAATGAGAGCCACGTGTCAGCCAAACAGGTAAGCAGATACATGAAGACAACAGTCGCTCCTGTCTGAGGGGACTAGCTGGCCAACCCAGGAGTCAGTTCTCATTGGTTCTTGAATGCTTAAAGTCCAAGACAAAGAAGAGGATATTTCCAACAGGGGTATTACGCATGCAAGAATTCTGCATTAAAGACTTTGAAAAATGACTTCACAATTTGAACTTCCAGAAACAAATTTATGTTTCATTATGCAAACCTGTCCTAATTTTAAATCTATCTATCTATCTATCTATCTATCTATCTATCTATCTATCTATCTATCTATGTATATATACATAGATGTAGATATTATCAATTCTTTGAACATTTCATAAGTTTATGCCACATATTAGGATCATACTCTTCATTTCTTTCAATCTCTAGGGCCCTCCCAACACATCCATCTCCCAAATTCGTGTCCTATTTGACCGTATTTATTTTTTGTTAATGTTCCACTAAATATAATTGGTGTTTCTCTCTCTCTCTCTCTCTCTCTCTCTCTCTCTCTCTCTCTCTCTCTCTC
>JAQHUG010000017.1:4629104-4731980 GCA_028555095.1 Dicrostonyx torquatus | reverse complement strand
TGTCTCTCTTTCAACACTTGAAGTCACTTATTCTTGGCACTTTGACCAACTTTGGGCTTCTTGTTTTGCTTGTTTCCCCTTCTTTCTTCTTTTTGTCCACTCTCATCCCTTCCTCTTTCCTTTGAATGGACTAATAAATGAAGTTGACCCTGTCTCTGCTCTCAAAGAGCTCCTAGTGCAGTTGAAGACTTTGGGCACAGAAACAGCATGTGGTGTAATAGTAGGAAAGGGCTGTGCTGGAGAAAGCACTTAGGGCACATACATCAGGGAGGGTAGGGATAGTGAAAGACTTCTTAGAAAAAAAAAAGTAACTAAGGAGCAGAAGAGGATAAGAGATGGGTGAAGAGAGAGAATATTCCAGACCTGCTCTCGGTTTATATGGAAACAATGGAGCTCTTGACATTGAGATCCTAAACCCTAACACCAGAAGAACCATATCCAAATCCCATGGGTACCTGATACTTACTGTGTAGACTCCTACAAGTGAACTTAATGCTTCTAATGTAAGCTGTTTTGTTTCAGAATTTGAGAATATATTGAATACTCCATACTTAAGAAATATTTCAGAAATAAAGAGATTGTGACCTTGTGATTATCATCATGATGGATCTTATTCTCATAAAACTTAGTCTCTGGTCTTCTATTCCTCCTTGTAAATCATAATACTGATTCTACTACACCCAACAAGCTCTTTTAGATCACTGTGAATCCCTCTTCCACCCAACCTTCTAGCGCTCCTTTCCCTTCCTATTCATTCTTCTTTTCATACCATCTTAGAACAACAATTATCCCCTATATGTCTTACTTCTGCAGCTAGATTCCAGTAGTTCACTCCTACTAATAAATGTTATGTTAAGATAATACCTACTAGCCGGGCAGTGGTGGCGCACACCTCTAATCCCAGCACTTGGGAGGCAGAGGCAGGCAAATCTTTGTGAGTTCGAGGCCAGCCTGGTCTACAAGAGCTAGTTCCAGGAGAGGCTCCAAAGCCACAGAGAAACCCTGTCTTGAAAAACCAAAAGAAAAAAAAAGATAATACCTACTAAGGCTTTGTCACTGGTTCTTGTCCATTACTGTATTGTTCACAAAAGGCTCTCATTAACAGAGCTACTATGGAAATAGGCAGAGTAACCCTCCAGTCTGATGTACAATATGGAAAGTCTCGTTTTTCCATGTAAGAAAGAACACTGCTCAATTCGTACAGAAGCTTAATGACTTGTCAAAAGCCACATAACGGCTTGGGGGTTGAACTGAGGCTAGAATTCAAGCCTTCAAACCACAGTACCAATGTCCATGTCTTGATAATGTCTGTCTATGGTCTTGATTTGAAACAAAGTAAAAGGCTAGATTTTATTGAATGTTTATTGCACATGCTTTTCTAAAGTATTCTGTTCTTTGAATAAGTTAGCTTCAAGAGGAGCTCATGAAACAGGGTCTAGCACAAAAACCTGTTGCAATAGGCAGGAGCAGCGAGCTGTGTCACGCCCGGCTGCCGGCCACATAAGCATAGCTATACCCAGAATACACAAATTACACACAAACTGGATTCATTTAAATTACTGCCTGACCCATTATCATTAGCCTCTTCTTGACTAACTCTCACATCTAAAACTAACCCATTTCTGATAATATGTATCGCCACTTGACTGTGGCTTACCGGCATGAGTCAACCCGTGGCCATCTCGGACTGGAGCCTCATGGCGTCTGCTACACTTCCTTTCTTTCCCAGCCTTCTGTTCTCTCTACTCCGCCCACCTAAGGGCTGCCCTATCTTACAGGCCAGGCAGCCTGCTTTATTTAACCAATGAAAGAACAGAAATACAGAAAGGACTCTCCTGCACCAAAAAACTTTATTATGGAGGAGGAAACTGAGTCACCAAGATGCTACATTATCCTACTAAGTGATGCGGCTGTGACCCCCACCTGACCCCCAGCTCATATCCATACCACCCACCTTTGTGGTGAAATTTCTAAAACCCCTTTTGGATACTTCCGGGAATAAGAAGAACACAATTAGCATAGAGAAGCTTCAGTAAATATCCTTATACTAATATTTATGGCAACTTGCTCAATCCTAGGAACTATTAAGTATATTTTGGAAATCTAGGTAGTTTTAATTGTTGATATCTTCTCCAAGTTTTAAAATAATTTTAGCTACTCATGAACTAACTTGCCATGGCATCTTAACTTCAGTTTCAGCCCTAGACACCTATGGGTGTTTTGAGAGTTGAATTCTTTCTTCTGCTATGTTATCCATTGGTCCAGCTTACAGTAGGATTCCCAGATTCACCTACCACGAAGGCAGCTGCTGAGCCATCAGTTACAACTCTCAACAGGAGTCAACTTTGATACTACCTGCTCAAAATGTCCTATTCTGTCCTTTAATGTTGTCTATAGGGTAAGTTAGGGCTTTGCACTTCACTTTTTCTTTCTCCCCCACCCCCAATGAGATAAGGAAACCCCTCCCAACATTCCAAAGTAGTCATAACAAAGTCAGAGAATTGCACAGACACAAAAGCCTGCTACCTCCAGTATCCTATGGTTTAGGCTAGGACCACCCATGCTTCATTTGCTAAAAGCAATGTAGACTTACAAACTCTCAGACACTTTATTGAGTTGTCCTTTGCTGCCAAAGTCAAGGATGCCTGCATAACTCTGCAGAGGACTAGAGTGAACGCTGCAGCACAGCACACCTCCACTCATCATAGCAATAACCGCTGGATGGGATGGGAAGCCAAATGGCATCCCAATGCTTCACCTGCTCCTGCAAGGGCGTAGAGGTTGTGGTGGAACCTCCTTGGGCTTTGCCAAAGGTGCCAAGACTGAAGGAGTTAACGGGAGATCTGAAGGAAGATGAACCTTGCAGCTCTGAGCACACCCCAGCTATTTTGCAACATAGCAGAAAGCAAGCTGTTAGCCACATGTCCCGGTCTAGCCCCTCTGATTTTCTTCAAATAATGATTTATATGCTCAGCTGCTTGTGTCTAGAATAGGTATTGGAACACATGATCACAGAGGAGGAGGTAACCATGGTAAAGTACCACCTGGAGGACTAGCACAGTTAAAAACTAAAATTTGACCCTCAAAAGAAATGATGGATTCAGTTCATGGATTCCTATGTCATGTTATTTGCCTTGATCAATTAATGTTTATGGATAGTTTCTGATCCTTACAAAATATATGACCAACAGCTAAGTCGTATCAGGTAATCACCTCATATCAT
Organism: Dicrostonyx torquatus; assembly: GCA_028555095.1. Taxonomy (NCBI): domain Eukaryota; kingdom Metazoa; phylum Chordata; class Mammalia; order Rodentia; family Cricetidae; genus Dicrostonyx; species Dicrostonyx torquatus. The sequence goes on along the minus strand of JAQHUG010000017.1, from coordinate 4,728,757 downwards.
TCTTTCGTATCTTGGTGGAAAGAATACCATAGTAGTGTCCATTCTCCACAGCTTCAATGCCAATGCTTCTGATTAAAGGTCAAAAGGATGGTCCAGGCTCCTGTTTTCCTTTCTATGTGAAAAATGATGACTATTTCTCTTTCCTAACACCCCCTAATTACAAGCCCTGCCCTGATAGTCACAAAGCACAATTTAAAATATGTGCATTCTGGTTACTTGGACAATCAGATGCACATTCCATAAAATTTTACTAGAACTTCCTAGAACCCACCAAGTTACAGGGGTGCCTTGAACACAGCACTGCAGCAGGCTCTAATTGCCACACTCAAGCTGGACTTCCAATGCCTGAATGAGTATACCTGTAGCCCCCTCCCTATGGGGCTCTCTTCTCTCATGTTTATATGCACTGCACATGGAGAGAGAGAGAGACAAGCACACACACACACATACACACGCACGCACACACATGCACACACAGACACACACACAAGTGTATATACATATGTAATTTTTCTGAATATATCCTAAGATGTATGGGATACTGAATGCAGAATGCTTTAGACAATCTTGGAGGTGAGATTTCACTTAACAACCAGGTAACATACAGTAATGATTCACGGCATCTGTAGAGTTGAGTATGTTTAGAATCACCTGTTTTGCTATTTGCTACACGTTACACCTTTGCTATAAAAAAAAAACTGCTAAAAACCACAATCTTCTTGTCACATGATGAAGATAGTACTTGATCCTGTACTTTAGGCGTCTAACTTCATTTTTGTTGAATTTCTCCTAGTTTGGTTTCTTTGTTGTTAACAGAAAACAGTACTTTTTGACTAAACCTAAGTACAGAATCGTCATCTAGAGTAGCATCTCTACTTCTCAGCAGCAAGTTCTGACTGGCCCCTCCTTGCTCATTCCGGTGAAGCTAGTCAATCAGGATGAAAAAGGAAATTCACTGTCTTCAAACCCGTCCAAGGAAGACAGGCACAGGCATTTAAAGAAAGAGAGGGAAGTGTAAAATGCAAAGTACCCATGGTGGCTCTTAGGAATAATGAAACCGGGAGAAGTTAAACACAATCAGGTTTAAAGAGGTACTGATAAAAATGAAAACCTGAGATCTCTTGCCAGCAGCATAAACCTAGGCTGGGAAGAGGGATTCAATATTTCCTGCAAATAAACACTGGCTTCTAAAATTAGAAAGCACAGATGTGTAAGGCAGAAAGTTTCAAAGAATTCTCGGCCCAGACAGACACAGCAGAGGTTCTGTCACTTGTCACAGACAAGGCACTACCACCCCTTAGGTAGGTACAGTGCACCAAGCTGGCACACATTGGTACGGCACGTCCTTGATGGAATGTCCACGTGACCCGTTTCCAAACACAGTCTGCATGGAGCATTCCTGGAGCACTGTGCCTTTATGTCTTCGGGTACTTTCCAAAGAATCACAGACCTGTGAGCTGTTTACTGCAAAACAAAACGACTCTACCAGGCAGCATTCCTCTTCTAGATGCTCAGGACGCTCATGAAAACACTAAAGACTCCTAAATGTCCTGAAATAAATTGGACTTAACTCTTCTTAAAAAGTCGTTCCCAAATTTAACAAGGCATAGACATCATTTTCCCATGTCACGATTTGGTAAATATGTTCCAAAAAATGTGAAATACTACCATTGTCCTCCTGAAAGACTTTTGAAAGAGAAGTTTTCTGTACATGTGGTGCACTGTCCTACTTTGAGGGTCCTATCGGGAAACTCCTCATTTTTTAACCTGTGACTTGCTATCTGTGGCCAGGTCAACTGGGAATGGTGATTAAGTAAAGAGTGACTGCATTCCTCAGATTCAGATGAGACAAGGCTTTTCACTTTCTTGAGGCTTGAAAACTTCCCTATTGCTTCCTCCTTCTCTCTTCCTACCACGCATCTTTTTTTTTTTTTTTTGATCACTGACAAGTGTTTGCAGAAAGGGCAGTCCTGCAGATGAAGAAGGAAAAACAGATTTAGAGCAAGTACCTTCTTTCAAGGAGTGCAGCCTTAGCAAAAATGTCACACATTAGCTACAGTATCGGGTTCTCAATTCTTCCTTGCTTTCCTCAGGTGCCAGGCCCTTGGCTCTCCAAAGGCTTTCAAACTTGATTTTCCTTTCTCTGATTGTGCTGGTATAAAGATGGAATTGTAAAGGAAATGCATCTTAAAATTTATATTTGGGCAGTCTTATCAGCGTTGGACATGCACAATCTTCCCTTGCAAAGTTTTTGCTCTGAAATTGCACACAAATTTGTTTCTTAAAAAAGGAGGGGAAACCCTCTATGTTTCTATGGTGTTTGATGTCTATTTATATGTTTCTTAAAGATAAAGCATTTATTCTATGCATGATTTGGATTTTCTGCATCTCTTCTCTTTGCCTTAACGGAAGTGAATTCTTATTGCATAGCCAAATTTCACACTCAATTTATTCTGCAGAGCAACTCCCTTCCTCCAGATGGGACCATAAACCAGCAGAAAGAAGGGATTTTTTTAAGTGTTCCTAATTGAATATATGGGATGTACTTCTGAAATGAAATCAACAGCTCAAGGGAAAACACAGAACAGCATTGATAGAGGACACAAGCATCCATAAAACATAGCAAATTTGTTGGTGCCAAGATGCATTGGTAACCCCTGAGAAGGCTAAAGAAAAGACCAGCATGCAGTAGAGACACAGAGGGGCAAAGACTTTCTTGGGAAGTGAACAACATTTGCCAACCGACTTGAAGTCTTTTGGAGATTAAAGAGAAGGACTGCCAGTAGCCCAGTCGAATGAAAATAGAGAATAATGACATAGAAAGCAGGAACAAGTGTTGGGTGGACTGGGAAGTAAGTTGCATCAGGTCCAGTATCCACAGAGAAGCCAACAATAACAGAGCAGAAGTAAAACCTGTTCTCTGCTTGGAAAAGTGTGGATGAATTTTTATAAAACATCTGCAACAATCTGCTATATGACAGAGAATAAATACCCTCAGGGGATCCAAAATACTACTAATAACAGCGGTAATAGGTCTACTGCATAGCAATGCTGGAGTACTTCTGCATGGAAAAAGCCAGGCTAGCCACTTTCAAGTATTTTTTAATTTGAACTCCATGATCTTTGAAGCCAAATCCCTGTCTCTTGTATTTATGGTTATTAAAAGGTGCTAACTGCTCTTTGCATTAATCAAACACTGACTTAATATGATGGCCACTATTTTCCATCCTATATAGAAGAAAACTGAGTCTCTGTTTTGAAGAGATAAGGAAACTATACAGTAAGTCATTTCTCAGGCTTGCTTGCACCTAGCCCTGTGTCTGTATTGTTTAGTAATACCGCCTCAAATAAGACAGCAGTGGGACCAGAGAATTAGGAACCAAGACTATGGGCATAGGCAGAGCCAACAAGATGGAGCGGAGATGACAGCAATGCAAAAATCCATTTAGAGTGTTGGGTACATTCTGAAGTGTTTGACTTTCCTAACCACTTAGCTGACCTCTGCCTCTTTATCTGCAAAAGGCAGACATTGAAATCTATTTGCATAATTGTGAAAATTTGGGACCATGTAGACAATAAGTTATTTACACATTCAAGCCTGGTTAAAAAAAGCTGTTTAGGATTTGAAACAGCTATACAGTAAGTCATTTCTCAGGCTTGCTTGCACCTAGCAAGTTGCCTAGAGCGTGTTGTTTGACATTTCATTGCGTGTCCGTATGAGAGTAAGAACCATGTGAGTCCTTGTTCTCGTCATTATTTTAAGCAGTAATTTAAACTACAGGCTTCCTGCTTATCCATGACTGAATATGAGTCTGAGCTCAGGAAGCCTGTTTCTAGTATTTATGCTATTGGCTTGTTTCATTCCTAGAAGAGCACAATATAACTTAGCTCTGGAAAATTCCAGAAACCTATGTAATTAAATTCACTGTTGTTGGCAGTCTTTGTCATCATAGCTAATGTCTCCTCCCTTGACTTCCCTGAGAGGGGCAGTTGTTGTCTTTCTCTGATGCTCAGCCCCAGGACTAATGCCAGGCAGATGGGAGCCTGCCTCCTGTGCATAAGCACTGAGACCCTTAGCATGTTTTAGCACCTCTGCTGGTCACTTGTGTGTCTGAGGGCGATAAGCCCACTGAAACCCAGTATTTCACACCAAATCACCTCTGTGCTAAAGAGAAGAAGCCTATGATAGAGGTCCATCTTTCCATAAACCTTCCTATTATACAAAACAACCGCATTACTAAACAAGAAGCTGTCTACCTTTACTGACGTAGGAAATTCAAATGCCTAAGAAGTGGATTGCTTTGGGAAGAAGAAACAAAAACAGGCGAGCAGAAATCATTGTTCACTTTGATTCAAGTCCCAGGACGGTCACACTCAAATAGCCCTATTTTGAAGGCTAACATGATATCCGCTTGCCAAAAACTTGTAAAATGTAAATGTGCTTTGAGATGGTTCTGATGGAGAAACCACCAGGTAGGTCTCCTTCACAATTTATGCTAGTTTGCCTTCTGTTTACACATAAAACGGGGGTCATAACACTTTATAAAGATCAGTAGTTCTCTATAAACAGGAACAGACAAGCACAGCCGAATGACAGCAGTCCCAGTGGGCACTGGTGGAAAGGCCATTGATATATGATGGGCCCAGTCAGCACTCCACCCCCTCCTATAAGCAACACATTTTTACCCAGCTCTGCTTACTGGCTAAAGAAAAGACCTCAGCTTTGCACTGAGCCCACTGTAATGTGACAGGGAAGAGCCATTTGAAAGGAAATAATGTATTCTACAGTGAAGTTCTTGCCTATGAAGTTCCCCTAGCCATCTTTCTCTATTCTATTTGAGTTTACTGGCTGGAGACTACTTTAATTCACTTTGCAACAGAACAGTTAGATCATGCTCCATTTGTTATAAACATTTGGTTTGCATAGAATATTTGATATGTTTTATTAATCTAGCTCATAGACTTTCTAAAAGTATGATGAATGAGTTAGCATAAAATGTCATTCTTTAGACACTTTAGGTGGAGGGGCAATTAATGTGGCCAGCCTCAGCAGCTCTTCTGCAACTCGATCGAAGGCTGCTTTCTGATGCGGATCCCTCTTGCCCACACCATCTACAGAATTATAAAACACATGATAAATCCAAGCTTTTGGCAGTGTTATTTCTATAAGGTTATAACCTTCTTTGATAAACTCAGATCAGCAGTAAAAACTATTCTGGATTAATGAAAACACATCAGAAAAGCACCATGCCATTTCATTTCTAGGGAATTACAGCTGTGAAACATTCTAAAACATTCAGAGTAAATGGGGCAGGCTTTTTAGAAGGATATTTTATTTAAAATGACTGGAGAAAACAAAAAGAAAAAAGAAAAAAACACCCACAGGATTGTATGTTCATCACATCACGTCCAGAAAGCTTCAGTAGGAAGAAAATAAAATGAAATGTGTTCTCCACCAATGAGCAAGGCTTCTTCAATTATAAAAAAGAAAAGTGATAATAGAATCGCAGAGACAAAGAATGGCAGAACACTGGGCTTCCCATCTGCTGTCTGCACAAAAGAGAAACAAGTCCTGCCCTATGACGTGCAGAAGGAGGCAGGAAGAGGCAAAAACAAACAAACAACAACAAAAACAGAGAATGAAAGAAGATAAGAAACTATCCACGTTCCTATACAAGGCTCGTATTGCAACTGAAGAGAAACCTCACATCTAAAAGTGGTTGAACTCAGCAAGGCAGCAGAAGTCCCAGTTTGCTCGTACATTCTGAAGAACACTAGAAACACCTCTTGTTTTTTTAGGAGATAAAATTCATATTCAGATGCTGACCTTTTACCATGCACTCTGAAGCCATTAATAAAATTTTATTTTAACACCAACAAGACCAAAATGCTCTGAAACATCAATTTTCAAAAATACATTCCCCAGTATCCTTTATTATAAATGTTACACAGACAAAGGCTGAAACTGAAAATCAATTTTTAATATATTTCTTCCTACCACAGGGCATGAGAAACATTAATGGTCTCTGCATCTACATGGTTCCAATTATTAGCATTGCCATTTTAAGGTGGTGCACGTACAGTAAGTAGGCTTGGTTTGCGATTGGGTGACGATGGGTGCTCTTTGTGACCATTTTCTGGATGCCAGTTAATAAGCAATAGTCCAAGATCTTAACACTCATGCCAGTACTTGCTTCCCCCATCCAACATCCTGATATTTGCACAATCACTTATCAGAAGACAGCGGAGCAACTTAAAACTTAATGATCCCAATTCACAACCCTGCAGGGGGGACTAGAAGCTGCTGTAAACCTACTGAGGGATGCTTCCATGGGTCTCTGCTACACAAGGAGGAAAAGAACCCTGAACAGTTTCATGACATCTCTATTCAGATCATCTCAGGCTTGATTTTGTGCTGCAGCACTCAACAGTGTTTCTGGGACAATCACAAAGGGCATCACCTCCTTCCCTGCTCATCACATCCTGTCTCTGCCTTCTCTGGGTTGTCCTGTTGGGGTATTAGTCGGGACACATGGCTGTCTCCTAGGCAAGGGTGGACATAAGAATCCACTGGTTGTAAAGATGGCTCTAGCAATCCCAACTCCCAGTTCCTCGGATGGCTTTGTTCCTGCTCTGCTGAGAACCTGCTTTCCCATTTTCTTCTTATTCAGCAATTCTCCCAGAGCTTATGGTGACTCCCTTGATTAATTTAGCCAGCATCAGTTCCTGTGGTTTAATCCAAATCACTAGCGAACAAAAAGAGATGATCAGCAACTTGGTCTTTATGTTCCTCCACACTCATGTGGAGGGATATCATCTTTCTGCTTAAATCATCTGTAGTTTCCCTCCCTATGGTGAGAAAAATAAAATAGTGAGAAAAATCAGAAGAGGCAGGAAAAATATGCTAGATCAAGACAAGGGTCAAAATTCACCAAGAATAAAATGCTTTGACCTGGACACAGCAAGAAAATGATGGTTTTTTTCATCACATTTATTACAAAATTCCAAAAGTTCATATCATCATTCCTCCTCAAGGCATTCAAGGCTCTGGTCACCTGATTTGATTTTGAATAGCCAACCCTCATCTCTCCCTCTAGCTAAAAGGAATTCTATGCTGGAATGAAACCATTTTCCTTGCTTAACCCCATTCTGAGTGTGTATGCATTCCCTTTGTCGTTCTGCTGGAAGTGTCTCCTAACCTTCATCGCCAACTGGGATCCTTAGCTGCAACCACCAAGACCATTCTGTGTCAGTGAAGACAGAAAACGAATAAAGATGAAGATCAAAAGGTATAAAATATTTCCCAGAAATACTTGAAGACTTAACGCATTATCTGGAAGCTGAGCAATGAAGAGAGATATTCAACTGTCATTCTACGACAGCTCAGTGGAGATGCTGAATGTGTGGGGTAACTTCCCTCGCGAGTCATGTCGGCACTGAGGCTGGACACGGAAGGTTTCTACTGGGTCCTGTCTTTATTGCCTGGGCTGTTAAATTCCAGAAGTCTACTATTTTTGTACTTTGTTTCTAAAGTCTCACACAGGTACAGAATCTAAATGCATGCATGCATGCACCCTACTTTCAAAGGAGACTGAGAAATACGTTTCTTTCTGCCATCTGCCATCAGAGAAGCACTAATGCACAGTGGGATGACTGGTCATGACCTTGGTCTGGTCCTTATTCCTCCACAAGATCTTCTTCAAGCATTCTAATAGGTATCGAACCCATTTTAACTTACCGTCTACATCTCAAACGCTCAGCTGATTATGTACATTTACACAGCACTTCTACACATATCCTGTTTGTTAGATGGGGGTTCCTCATGCTCTTCGTCTATAGAGAAGCAAGGGAATTTGAGTGACAATCAATGACCTGCCCTACCTCCTTCCTAAAACATGACATGGTTATTTCAGTAAATACACCATGAACTCACAAGACAAGGACCTGTGTTCTTTGGGTGTCATTTTTCTCACGCTGCTGGCATGCAAACAAGGAAAAAACAGCTTTGCATATGTTTTTTCCTTTTCAGCTTACATAACAGCAGAAAACAGCAGAGCCAACGATGGAAGAAGAAAACATACCAGAGAAACCACTGCTGAGAAATCCCCCTCTAGGTCTTTTTTGGAAGCTACTGAGGCCAGCTGGGCACCAGAGGGAAACTAGCTGTGAGTGGAATAAGACTGGTCCTGAAGGGCAGAACTAGCATCGTCAAGGAAAGAGAAAGGCAGGAGGTGAGTGGGGGGTTCCAAAGATAACAAGGGCACAGGTCCAAATGCCGCTAAGGTTACCAACAGCCTAGCACCTGCCGCATGCAGAGCTGCTGGGAGCTTGTGCAGCCGTGTGATATCTCCATGCGCACTGGATTTTACATGTTACTAGTGTCCCGCATTTATCATCAGCTTTGTTTTGCTTTCTTTGGATTTGTTTGATCACAAAATGGCTGGGAGCAGTTTTCTTTGAGGTCATAAGGAAATGGGAAGTTGAGAAGATGCCAATCCAAGGGAAAAAAGAAGCCCAGGGTTGGATAAGAGTAACCGAATTTAAAAATGAATAAAATAGTGAGAAAAATCAGAAGAGGCAGGAAAAATATGCTAGATCAAGACAAGGGTCAAAATTCACCAAGAATAAAATGCTTTGACCTGGACACAGCAAGAAAATGATGGTTTTTTTTTCATCACATTTATTACAAAATTCCAAAAGTTCATATGCTGCTATACACACATAAACATATTACTGTGAATCTTGTAAGAATATTACTACTTACCCTGAAAATAAACCTTTACATTAGGAAACAGGGTTGGATGCTCTAACAGATGGCCCCCAGAATAATAGTTTAAACAAAAGAGAAGTTTGTTCCCCATAGCTATTCAAATAATACACATTCGTGACTAGGTGCTATGTCTACATCAGGTGCTCAGCCCAAACCATGCTAGGTTTTATATGTCCTCGGGACACAGCTTCCAACGCTTGGATGGAAGGGACTCCAGCAAACGCCCTGACTCCGTGCTGATCAACGGAATGAAGCAGATGTGGATGGTAAGTTATGTTGGGTGTTTAATTATCATGTCGTGTTTGCACTTGTTGAAAACAGACTCAAGGAGCGAGGGGTGACTGTCATCCCAGCCTCTGACATGTTTATATCAAGTGTCCTGTAAAACTTCCTGTCTCTGGGTCAGCCTGGCCACCTGGCTCTATAATAGGCAGAATAATAATAATAATAGGAGAATAGCAGACATCTAGGGGCATTAAAAACACTGCATCCTTGGAAACATCTGGAAGGAAAATCATTTAGAAAAGAAGTTAGTATTCTCTCTCTCTGTAGGAGCAAGAACTCAGAAGCTCATCAGTGAAGAGACCTCTCTGCTCTGCCCAAGGCTCTCAATCAGGAACGTTCGGCAGCCTCGACAGGTCCTCCCACTCATTGCTGCTGGTTGATGTAAGTACCCAATATGTTGATGTTTACTATGCTACTTACTATTTGTTCTCTATTTTGTTTGCTACATTCCTAATTAACCCATCCATTCAAAATCCAAAATACAACAACTATCGTAGATCATTCTCAAGCAGTAACGCTGGACCAGGAAGTTTAAATCAGTCATACCCCAGCGACTAGAAGTGTTAGATTGTCATTCATCATTGTAAGGAAGACAGGGAACCATAGTCTCTAAGTACTTCGGCTACCTTAGAGCAAAGAAGCAAACGTAGACACTGTGAGACAAGTTGCAGCATTTCCCAGCAGCCTGAGAACAGAAGCGAGCTGGGAAGTACCCAGCTAGCCCCGACCAACAGGAGCCCTGTCACTGACAAACTGCTTAACCTAAAGCAAACTACTTCCCCAGTTGTCGGTCTTCTTGTATAGAGAAGAGGATCAGGAAGGTTCCCCATAAAGGAGAACTGTGAGAGTTGTTAGGATTCTGGAAAGCATTTGGCTCACAAAGTGGCAGCTGATAAATAACAGTAATTAATAATGTATTAACAATATTATCTTTAATAAGGATTGGCTAACTATAGCCCATGGGTCCAATTTGGCCCACCACTTATTTTTGTTAATAAAGTTTTACTGCAACGTATCCATGCCAATTTGTTCATATATGGTCTGCATTTGCATTTTTACTAGAATGGCAGAGTTGGGATTCTGTAACAGAAATGATTTGTGCTGAGAAACCCAAACTATTTACTATTTTTCATCTGGTCCTTACAGAAAAGTCTTTGCTGAGCTCTGATCTAGAAAATCAAACAAATCTTTTTTATTCTTGAAAAATACGTTATTTCCTTGGCTGTAATGTAGAACATTATACATATTTCACAACATTATGGTAAAAATAAAAGAGAAAAATGCTGACAGGTGTGAGGACAGGGTCAAGTGTACAGTAAACACTTGCACCTTCCAATCTTCTCCCATTTCCCTTGTTGTATAATCACCATTGGCCCTATGAGGACCACACTACCTTCATTCCAAACACCACCAGACAAAGCCAAGCCTTGTATTTGGATGTGACAAGTGTCAGTGTTAGACTCAGTCATTGGTGCGATCCCCAGGGCAGTGAAGTGTTGCACTTGATGTGCCAGGGACAACTGTGCACATTCTCAGTGACTGTCTGAAGTACAGGTAGGGAAAATAACTCCCTCATCCAAATGACGAGAAGTTACTCAAATAAATGTGCCCAGAATCAATAAGCTTTTGAATAAGAAGTTACAAAATCAAAGCCAAGAACTTTGATAAATATAGAATATTAAAAAAGATAGAATGATGTTTGACCCATTAAAATATTTATTAAAGGAACAAAGGAGGAGGTAAGAAAGCAAGAAAATAAAAGGAGAGACCCCATTCAATGTCCTTTTAATACCTTTCCAATGAAGAAAAAGCTACTGCCATCTGTCTGTCACCCGTCACTCATAACCACCCCCTCTCATTTTGGTCTCACCAATTGCATTACTCTTCTAGATATGTCTGAAAACTGCCTGTATCCATCTTAACACCTCCATCCTTGAGGCATCACTTCCTGTCTGCCTGACGTCATTCTTCTGACCGTCTTTGAATGTGTATTTTCCTTGGTAAAAATATTTTAGCAATCAATTGTATGAAGTCTTAGCTGCTAACAAACCATAGAGAATGATATGCATAGACTCTATGTGCATGTTCTTCTCTTAAAATACCAAAATAAGTAATGAAATGCTAAATAAAAATTACCATGACTTTTTATTTATTTTTTAATATTTCCTACAGCTCTGGGAATGCATCTCTGAATGCCTCCCCCTAGCCTTCACCCTTCCTCATTTTACGTCATTACCCATTTGAAAGATCATTCTTTCAAAGAACTCTTCTTGTACCATAAGGACCCTCTCTTATATGTTCTTGCAGCTTTTTATAGTTCTCCCCCATGATACTTGTTATAGTTTAAATTGTTTATTTAATTCAGTTAACATCTCTTCTATCAAACACACCTCAACCAATTCTAACAACTCTCTAAATGTGATTTTCAACTTCTAATACAGATAAATATCATATTAGCTTTTCTTGTTGGGCTATCTCATCATCAATGTTTTGGTTCATTGTATTACTAAATATCAACTAATTACATGGATATACTAGTTACTCTACTAAACAAAGGCCTTTTAAAGTAGAAGATTATTAGTTAAAATAAAGAATGTCTTCGCAAGAGGTTGCTGGTGAGGTAAAGTCAGATGAAGTGTGTTGATGAGACGAGGTCACATTTTGGAGGCTATCATTTTTTAAAAAGCATCTGCCATTGGCCACTGTATCAGATCCTCCAAGCAATTTCTCAGTAGATGAAGGTATGGATTTTTATCTCTGTTTTACAGAGAAGGAAATCAAAACTCTCAGGATTAAAATGATGCTATGGAAGCCCCACACGAATGGTTGGTAGCATAATGTGAATCAAAACCTACATCTCCCAAGCCTCAGCCCACAATGGCCATTATCAGACAGGGCATGATGAGTGAGCTGGAGCCCTGGGAAATTCCTGGTACTTTCAGGAAGATACAGTTTGGAGCTGGCCTAGGTACAATGCCATGGATCACAGACAAGCATTCCAGAGCGGCCAGAAGACAGAAAAGGACATGATTAAAGCCCTGAGAATGGGAGTGAGAAAGATTGCAGAGCTGTGAAGAAGTATAACAAACAGAAGCTGGGAGATGGGCTGCCGTCAGCCTTCAAATCCATCAGTGTTACCACACAACGGGTAGGAAGAGAGCTGTGTTTTACCAACAACGATTCTTATAGAAGAATACACTCCACTCATGATGCAGGTATCAAGTAAGCAAAACAGTTATTGGGTAACAAAAATAATTTCCTGTGTCTTGTCCTCTGATCTACTGTGGTAATGGCTCACCAACAACACGTCCATTCCGGCACCAAGCCATAAAGAAAGCCACATTTTCTGGATTCCTACAGAACAAGAAGGCCTGCATTAAGAAGTACTTCTTCTTCACAAGGTAAAAGGCCTTGATGATCAGACACATCTTTCTCACAAACCCTGAAATATAGGCAATGACTATTAAAATGACTATAAGGAAAAATATTTTAGCTAAAGAGAAAACTTTGATAGCTACTTCTCTAAGTGGGATGTATATTCAAATTTGAGAATGGAGGGGAGAAAAACCTGGGAAATCATACCCTAACCACAACTCCGAGGATCAGGATAGAGGTCATGTAGGTCTTTCTATTTTTATCTTGAAATTAATGAAACATGGGGTTGTCAAAAAACTATACTGTTACTGGAAAGTGGGGGGACCTTTAAGTAGTAGAACCTAGGATGAGGAAGTTAGGAAATTATATACATGCCCTTCACAAAAACATTGAACCCTTTCTTTATGTCTCCTTTTACTTATGAGACATATGAAGCGAGCCGAGTCCCTGCTACTTACCCCTTCCACGGTATACGACCACCCCACCCAAAAGCAGAGAAACCATCAAGCTATGGACAGAAACCTCCAACATAATGAGCCAAATCAAACTTCTCTTCCTTGTAAAATGTTTATATCAGGTGTTTGTCACAGTAAGGGAAAGGTAACTAGCATAATATAAAATGTTTATATACACACATACATACAAAACTCAAGTATATATATACATATATACTATATAGAATATAGTATATAAATATCATATACATAACGTCTTCTTGAGTTATTTCATAAAATGGTCAATCATACCAAAGCACATTGTACATTACCTCCCATCCAAGCTGTCAGAGAGAAAATGATGAAGCAATATGGTAACCTAACCTGAAACACAGTGATGAGCCCTAGCCCTAAAGTGAATCTTGACGGCTGTCGTAGGACCCTGACTGTCATAGGATCCTCTCTCTAGACCTCAATTCCCTCACCTATAGGAGGAGAAGGCTTGGTGGATCACACTCCATGGCCTCTTACAGGTTTGAAACAGCTTAGACTGGTGCCAAACTGTGAACTCATTAAAGGTAAGCTATATGTCGAAGTTCTCCTTTGTGTTAACAGAAAACTAGAACATTTTTAGCAAACATTTGGAAAGTGAAGTACACACTGGGATATGTCTGAATATTAATTGAAATGCCTTAAGGCAGCATTTTAAAAGTCTTTAAAATATTTACAAATACTTAGTAGAGAAAAGAAAATTCCCCATACTTTGGTTCATGGCAATCTTCATCACTTAAACTTAGGTATAACTACACAGTGACTGCCATTCTCAAACGAAAGTGAGTTGTCAGTGAGTTCAGGTAACACTGAGTTAAAGGCCAATAGCCTCTATTGCAAGGCAATTAGTACTTAACTGGTTAAAACAGCATTATGTGGCTTCTCAAAACCAAAGAAGTACAATAATGATTACCCTGGTCTGATATGCCCATTAGTGTAATAGTTATGCAACTGTTAAGGGGTTAACTAACCACTTTCTGCTTGGATTTAAGGCCTGTTCAACAAAATAGAACCCATATACGGCACCATTGTTGGGGTCAAGTACATGAGGTTACATAGATCATTGGCCTTAGGAGAGATTCTACTCTTACTATTCTGCTAAATGGACATAGTACAAAATGACTCCGGGTGACTTTGCTATACCCATAGATTAGTACAAATCTCACCTTCATCATGGAAGTTTCTTTCAGTAGATGGCAGTTAACACAGAGACCCATTTGTTACTGTGTAGAGAGTGAGAGATTCCAAAGTGCTCAGCTCTGAATGGGACATCCATATCTCATACATGCCTCCACCTCCCCTGCCAAGGCTCAGGGATCAATAAAGGAGAGAAGACTATGGAGCCAGAGGTTATAGATGACTACAGTAAAACTTTTCTGGACACAACAAAGAGGATGCATAGTGATTGTTATAGCACACACAAGACCTATGCAAACTCAAGTCAGAATGGATGCCAGAACGGAACTGGAAATGGAATCCTATTTCTGTCTAAAGAGCTATTGACAACTGACGACTGCCAGGAGAGAGAAAGATGTTTTTCTTTAAGATTGTGACACCTGGTAGGTTCACCATGCTCCAGAAAAGGCCACAAACCAGAGTTTGGGTTTACAAAAGGAGAGACAAAACCTGAAGTTGGGTGGGTATGGGTATGGGTGTGTGTGGGGTGTGTGTGTGTGTGTGTGTGTGTGTGTGTGTGTGTATGTCTGTTACATGAATGTCTATTGCATGGATTAAGATAAAAGAGAATCAGCTGTTTTGGAAACTTAATGGGCATTGCAAAGGCCAAGCATTTCAGCCACAGTAAGTTCTGTCCTGTTATTGCTGTGTTCTTCCATGCAGTGCTTGGTGCCGCATGTGTGTTGTTCAATGCTTCCCAATCTTCCTGCATCATGTACTAATGCACCCTAGACTGTACTAAGCAGAGCTAATACCTATTAGCACAAACTATTTCCCTATGGTGACTACTGCAATTCTACTTATCCACAAGACAGCTACCGCACATTCTCAAGAATCATTAGGAACAATGTCCATCCTGATTCCATCACTGACTTCTCTGGGCCTCAGCTTCCACTGAGAACACTGCATTTCCACATCACTGGTAGCACCAGGAACTCAGAAGTGAACAGTAGAAATGAAGAAACATCACCAATGATGTACAATTTACAATGAATTTCTTTAACTGGGCAGCAGGGTGATAGCATATTCCTGGAGAAGTGATACCAAGCCCAGGAGGAGATGGGGAGAGGCAGCTCCCCATAAGGCAGAAATGTGCATCTTTTCATAAAACTGTCCCACAATACTGAGATGGAGAAGAAGTGTAGTATCTCACCCAAGAGAGTTGGGTGATGGCTATCAAATCACCCTGAACGTAGACTTGCTCAAATGCAGCTTCCTTTCCAAATTCCCTACTCACCCACGGGGAAGAAGTGAGCTTTCCAGAATTGCATTGCTCATCAGGAGACAGTGAGCTCAAAGGTGGTCAGCAAAGGACACGCGGATCCCTGTCGGGAATCACAGTACACAAAGCCAGGCAAGAAACGGGGACAGATAAACTGCTCTGCTCTTCTGGGTCGGAGAGATGAAAGACCGCAACAAAGGCTCTGTCAATTGAAGAACTACATTTGCTCTGTTCCTAAAGAACAATGCGGTTCAATAAATATGTGCTCAATAAATCAAGCGACCCACTAGCCTGCAAAGAGAGAAGCATCTGTCCCCGAGAAAAAGATACACACACACACACACACACACACACACACACACACACACGCTTTCCCATAGTCCTCTACTTAAGGAACACATTTTCCTTTTCAAGGGGCCTTCAAAGAAACCCTGAGAGGAAAAAGTGTGTGGCCAAGGCAAGGATTTCCAAGACTCAAAGCCTGCTCAGAAAGTTCGACCTTTGCTCCCTGGCTGTATGCCCCAGCAGACCTGGGAGTCGTTTCTGGAGCTTAAGCCAGTTGCTCATACTTCAGTCATTTCAGTCCAAGTCAGTACATCAGAGGGGCTTGCAGTGCAATGTTTACCGCAACACTGTTCCCAAGACCTAAGGTGTAGAACCAACCAAGGCATCCAACGACAGGGGGCTGACAAGAAACTGTGGTATATACAGGCACAATGGAATTATTTTTACCCACAAAGAAGAACAGAATGGGGCTGAAATGTTGCTCAAGAAATAAGATCTTACAGAAGACATGGATTTGATTCCCAGTCCTCATCTGGTGGCTCACAATCATCTGTAGCTCCAGTTGCAGGAAATTCACTGCCTTCCTGCTAGCCTCAGTGGGTACTGTGCATCCATGGTACACAGACATACAGGCAGGCAAAACATTCAAGTACATAAAATAAAAGTAAGTAAATCTTTAAAACAAAAGAATGAATTGATGCCATGTGCAGAAAAATAGATATGGCTGGAGGCAATACTATTAAGTGAATGAAGACAATCTCAGAAGGACAAGAACCATGGTTTCTCTCACTTGTGGTTCCTAAATTTTATATAGTAACATAAAAGTATATATGAAAATATTAAATGAAAGAGGGTGTGAATACCTAGGGATCAATGAGGACTAATGGGAAAGGTGGGGTCAAGAAAAGTAAGGTGGACCAGAGAAGACACTCATCGTATAATATATACCTATAAGAAAAATTTTATTTAGATTTTTTATAGCAATAAAGAAATTGCACAGCAGAATCACAAGTTCACATTTCTAAAACAACTGACCTCTTCTCTCTGCTCACAGGTATTTCTACAAATAGGTATAAAATTAACACGGGCAAAGGTCAGAGGCTAAGACGTAGAGAAGAGGCAGAAAAGGCACTGTAAGACATCTTGGCAAAGGGATGCAACAACAGAGAAGCCTGGAAAAGTGTGCAATGGGGTTTTCTCATATCTAGAAAATCCCTACTCCCTATTCAGGGCCAGACCTTAATTCAACAGAATGGAACATTCCAGGCACTGGTACAGGGAGAATTTACCTTGGCATTCCTTTTGGAATGTGCATTAAACAATATACAAAACACCCTGGCATTGGTTTGCTTCCATTCATTGCTCCCCTTCCTTCTGATGGGAGTTTCAACCCCATTCCCTTGTGTCTGTCACACAGAAAGTAGAGCTCTCTTAGTCAGTCTCTTTGTGCCTTTGGGCTAGGACAGAGATGCACCTGACTGCATTACTGTTAATATTACTATGGCTATCGGGTAATATAGTTATAGATATTATATTATCTTATTGTATATGCTGGTAATCACCTTGAATGCTGTATATATCATTTCATTTAGCCTACATAAAAGTTCTGTAAAATGGGCACTCTGTTTTCCTAAGTTGAAAAATACATATATACACACACACACACACACACACACAGAGAGAGAGAGAGAGAGAGAGAGAGAGAGAGAGAGAGAGAGAGAGAAAGAGGAGATATATATTAAATAAAACAGAGGTTATATAACTCCCTATCAAGTTTGCATCTAGAAAACAGCAGAGCTTGGATTTAAATCCGAGTGAGTTTGACACCAGGGTCCATTTTTCAGCCACAGCTAAATGGAGGATGCTGGGCTTTGTGAGTGCTAATCGTACCTTTTGACAAGCTGCATGTTCCCATTTTAAAAGAGTGATTGAAAGGCTTGATATAGGCCATTAATTTTATACCCACTTGTATCAAAATCTCTTCAATTCCCTTTGTAGCCTTTTCCTGCTTTCATTTTCAGCTCTTCCTCCCTCCGCTGCTCTTGCCCTGTATGTACACACTCAGAACGAAGTCCACAGGCAGCTCTTGCTAAAATCCCTCAATATCTGAAGAGCCTGAGACAGAACAAGCTCTTCTTGCACCTGAACAATACTTCATTTGCACACTCCATTCTCTCTTTCTTGGAGCCTTGCTCTCTTCGTCTCATCTTCGTACAAACCGAACATGGCTGCTGTTTAGTTGTGACGCGTGATGCCAACTGAGCTTCACCCCCAATGCTAGAATCTAAAGGAAACAGGTTCCATTTTACCTGCCCTTAAACACCCAGCGGTCACTAAAACAAACAACATACAGAAGAACAAAAGGGCATGTTTTGTATACATAATAATTTTTTACATGTTTGAAAAGTGATGTCAACATCACCAACCATAGAAACCAATAAGGACGTTGGTAGCATTTGGAATGGATGGAATGGCTCAGGCAGTAAGGTCGCTGACCACCAAGCACGATGACTTGAATTTTGTCTTCAGAATCAACATGGTAGAAGAAGAGAGTTGACCCTCACAGCTGTCCTCTGATTTTCACATGCCTGTAAATAGCACATGCATGCACTATTTTAAAAGAAAGAAGAGTGATTGCATTCAGCAGTTATTAAAGTTTCTCTAGGGGCCACAGAACACCGAGCACAGATTACTTCTCTATTCAAAGCAGAATCGTAAGGTCTGACACTGACTTGCTACAGGTAGAGTAAATATGATCCCTGCAACAATATCAAGAAAATGACAAAGGAAGATAGGGAAGAAATCCACTGGGTTGGCACACCAGGAATGACTTAATGATAGCATCTCTAACAGTTGCCAGCCAGAAAATGTTTACCAGCATGCAACAGGATTTTTTGATGAAAAAGCAATCCATCTTTACAATAGCAGATTTGAAATTAATCATTAACTGCTTTCTCCAGCCACTCAGCAAGCACTGTTCTAAGTTGAACTATATCATCAGCTCCATTTTACAGATGTTGAACTATATCATCAGCTCCATTTTACAGATGTTGGAACTGCGGCTGGAAAAAGACACAGAAGTTGCACCAAGAAGGACAGCCTGTGTAAGCAGCTGACAGGATTAGAAACAAACCCAAGTTGCTTGGCTCAAAATACTAAGTCTCCATGCTGTTAGGGCTGCTGTCAGCTACATATAGGGATGCTCAACTACTGGAAAATCAGTGAGGATTCAGAAGATAGAACAAAGAAAACCATCTCTCCCTTCAACAGTACAACGAAAGCTTAATCATGTCTGGAATGACGACAACGCTCGTCAGTACCTTTAAGGGTAATTTTCTCAGTGATGGCCAAGCAACTTAAAACAATCTATCAGACACTGTCCCTTCCTTAAAGGACTTTGCTATTAAAAAGGTTGTCATTTGTTTTTGGCATTTCCTCCTGAGGTTAAAAAAAGACAGGGTAAAATTGCCAGAAAATGCGAACTGGAGATAAAAGGCCTCGGGCTGGTCAGACGCTTAGGCCGTGAGCTGGTACTAAGCTGCGGATTAGAATCCCAGGCACCTCGTTTCCAAGCAAACACTCTGTGTGCTAACATTCTGGCTGTTCCCCTCTGTCTTGGCTTACAAGCCCATCCCACCCCATCTATGTAATCCCTGTGTTGTAGGAAGTAGCCAGTCAAAGGCTCCCGAGAAGATTTAAAATGTTCTGAAGCTCCAGGAGTCCAGAGTCCTTTTGATCCTGCCTAGAAGATTTGGCAGAGAGACTTTACAGACCAGGTTGGAAAAAAAATTATAGGAAGGGGCTGTTTTGTGTGCTGCCGTGAAAGTCTTCCCAGAGACTGAGAGGAGAAATAAATGGTCAATGGGAAAGTTGGTCTTTCCAGCAGATGTAATGCCTGTCACATTGCATAGATACAATGGAAAATTAACAATGGCCTGCAAAACAGGTTCTAGTAATTTACCCACCAAGGTCATGGAGACTAGAGCTAGCATTTCTAGATTTCGGCATCATGCCTGTGGATTTTAAAGCCTGTGTCTTCTTTGTCATGCACACCACAACTGAGGCAGCAGCGATCTTGAAGGAAGCGTTCAAAGGGCAAGAAAAACTAGGGAAAGGTATAAAATAGCTAAGGGTGAAAGAACACTTTCAAGAGAAGAGGAAGTTAGACAAACAGTACAAGAAGGACCTCGAGTCCCACCAGAAATTATCATGACCAGACGCTACCAAAGGAGCATAGTTGGTAACTGTGGTACGCATAGACGACAGAAATAGAGGAAGAAACAGAAATCATAGTACAAGTGAGATCCATGAAGACTTAGAATGCTTGCCAAGTCTATCCCTGCAGCACTGCTGGTCCAAAAGAAATGCACGTACGAGCAGGAGCAAAGTTGATGATGCTCTACTTAAGAGGGCACGTTAAAACAAGTTAGTGTGCGTCAAAAAGTCATTATGATATAATCAACCTCTGTATCGAAACTCTTGATATCAAAAGTCAGTGAAAATATTCATTATATCAACCAAATCTCCCAGCCTAGCACAGTACCTAGAGAAAGAGTAACAGGCTCCTGTTGGCCAAGGCCCTGGGCCAGCTAGTGGCATATAAAGTCAGAAGGTCCTGTAGTATGACTCTGTTAAAAAGAGAAACATACATACACATACATGGGAGTATACATGTATGCACACAAGAACACATACACAGCAGGAGCCCACACTCCTCCATGTTACCATGAACTTATCCCCCTGGCAAGCAGCATACATCAGTGTCCTGTTCCTCTGTCCTCCAGTCTGTGCCATCTTCCGAAGACTCCTTCACCTGTTATTTGATCATGCATCCGTCCCATTTGCTGCCTTCAGCAGTATGGTTGTTGAAAGGTTAATTCCCTCCGCTGTACACCCTAGTAGCTATGCAGCTCTCTGCACAGCTGCCACCCACCACTCTCCAGCACTCTCCAGCTGCATGAATGCTCATTCTGACACTGTTTTTAACATCCTGACTATCCTTCACAGGCCCCAAGCCTGCCTCTAAGCCCCGCTCCAATTGCAAAGATTGACTAGACCTCCTTCTCAGGAGGAGTCTTTGGTGACTCTGGTCCATGGCCTACCACTTCCTTCCTCATCCTGATTTTTGTTTATCAACTTATTTCACCGGTTGAGTGTGGTGCGGAAATGAGCTATATTCAGTTATATGGCCATTGCTTAGCTGGATGAAACAGTGAAGAATCCCTCTCAGCAATGAAGAATGCTTTCAGAAGTGTGATAAATTCTAGGCAGCCTTCTGTAGGACATTTGACAATAAGCCAGAACCAGAAGAAACTTAAAGGCAGAAAAGATTATACGCCCAGAAACTTGTCGAAATACTAGAGAGAAAGAACGTGCTGGTATCTTGGATCCTACAAGCACCTTTTTTAAGGCTTTGCCTCCATCTATGTGTGTAGTCACATGGAAAGAGAGAAGTAGCCATATTCCAGTCCAGGTGGAATGCGGGCCAAACCCAACATCTTTCCACGGTAAAGCAGCATATGAAGGGGAGAACAGTCCCTCTCTCTGCAGGTCTGACATGCCATCAACAGAAAGGATATCCCAGGCTTCTGCCACAGTAGGATCTCCAATCAACGACATTCAAAGCTTGCTACTCCAGTGACAGGGTTATCTTGCCAAACCTGTAAGATCGGGTTCTGGGACATGGGTAGGAAGAGGGCTTGCTCTTCCCTTTCCTCTGCTGAATTTACTCTGTCCCCACACTGTCCATCTCTGCAAAAGGAAGGGACAAGAGGGAGGGATAGAGGGAGGGAAAGAAGGAAGGAAGGATACAGAAGGGAAAGGGAAAGGAAACAACTAGATAGGAAACATACAAACATACAGAGATCAGTATTTCTGTAAAGTTCTACAAACCATGTATTTTTCTACTATAAAATCAACCTTTGAAAAATATATACATTACTTATCATATTACAATAAAACTTTATTATTAAAAATAGGTGGCCAGCCAAATTTGGCAATGAATTTCCAATTTCCCGTCCCTAGTATAGACTAAGGACAGTGAATGAGTTTTATCTCACAACTCATCTTTGATCAGTGGGTAGATGTATTCATAAAGCTTGGTGTTCAGGAAGATGCTAAGGCTCTCTACATGCTCCAGACGATTGGTAATCAATTAGTGATGTCTGTTGTGGCTGTCAAAAGGGTCACTGTGCTGCGTGCACCAACTTTACCACCTGGGCTGAGCTTTGAGTACACTAAAAAGTTTCTGAAGAAGGACTCCACGAAACAACAGTTTGTCAAGCAAGTTGAGACTAACCAAAGCTGAGTGATCAGCAGCTGACTACTCTGCCTTTTTTCTAGTAAACTTCTTATCTTTTCTTTCCTAAGTGGGTCACAAGTTGGGAGTTCCTGATGTAGAAAAAGGAGAAAGTAAGCCAATAGCATATCTACAGACTGAATCTGAAAAGGATATCACACTTTGGGCAGTTAGATGAAACAGGATTCCCCTTTTTATCCAAGTTTGTATGTCAGATTACCTAGGCTTAAGAAGCATCCTGCTCCCTGTGTAGCAGAAGCAACTGCAATGGATGGAAACAAACTCAGCACTAATACTTCCAGGAGAGCCCTTTCTACAGCCAGTGCTGTAGTCAACAGAAGAGATGGCTCAAGACATTTACTTTGATTTAATGTTAAACTTGCAAGTAAATACATAAAGCCTCGGTGTCATAAAGCTAATTTAAAAGGGACATCTCTCCTTATGGCTCCCTGGAGTATTACAGATTCTCTGATATTCCTCTGCCACCGTGTAAGATGCCTTAAAAGAACTGAAGCCATAATTGTGGATATCAGAATACATGGGGTCAATGAGATAAATCATCTAAATGAATTGGCTGATACAACTTCAAGTCCTTGGTAATAAGTTCTCCTAAGCCCAGGCAGGTGGGCAGTAAGCCTTAGAATAAATCCAGCGGAAGAGGGAATTCAGACAGATTTCCCAAACATGGCAATTTTTACACACAAGACAATTTCTACTTTGCAATTTTATCCCTGGAGAATAGAAAATAGTAAAAATAGACAAAAGGATACTTGCATTGAAAAATAAGTATGTCAGTTCTGGGGGTGAAGATCTGTAATCCTAGATATTTAGGAGTTGGGGACGAAGTTTCATGAGTTTGAGGCTTGCCTATGCTACACAATGAGTTCAAAGTTAGTCTGAGCAGCACGGTCTCTGCTCTAACAAAGAACAAAGCAAGGGCTAAGAATATTAGGGTCCTAGGTTCAATCTCAGTACCACAAAACTAAAATAATAAATAAATAAAACTTATGCTATGGATTTTCAGACTTACACAATAATCATGTATATTATTTATGGCTATCAATAATTTATTCATATAGGAAAAAATTTTTAAAATTTAATTCTAACTGGAAAGTAAGTACCAGTTTGATGGCAGCCAACACAGGCCAGGTTTTTAAAGGTAGCCAATTTTTCTGATTGCCTCTTTGTTAAATAGAAAGTAAAAATAACATAGAAAGCCCAGTGAAAGTTATGCAAGATAGCACCATTTTGCTACTCTATAGAGACATTGGGACAACAGGAATTTAGGGTAATACAGCTTTTACAATAAACTTAGTTCTAGCCAGCAGTGGTGGCCCATGCCTTTAATCTCAGCACTCAGGAGGCAGAGGCAGGTGGATCTCTGTGAGTTCGAGACCAGCCTGGTCAATAAGAGCTAGTTTCCAAAAAGGCTCGAAAGCTACAGAGAAACCCTGTCTCTAAAAAAAAAATTAAAAAATAACATAAACTTAGTTCCAATTATACTCACAATCTTAGACAAGCAAAAAACTTTCCGAGTGCACTGGCCAGATATAGATATAATTCTGTCTGTTTAGATTTCTGTGTATTCCCGTTCATAAAATATGTATGACTTTATCAACTTCCTAAGGAGAGCAAGAGGCTGCTTCCCTTTAGAGTAGAGAAAGTCAGGGAAAAGCCAAAAAGTCAATAACACTCCTCAATAAATGCTGGAGGAGCCTAACGAGTAGCCTCTGTTTGAATGTTTTGATCTCTCTTAGTTATCAAGTTGAAGGGCATTTTTCCATGATTAAAATTCCAAATGGGAAACTGTGACCAAAATCAAAAATGAGTTTGCTTGATTTCTCTATGCGTCATCCACATTGTGATCAACCCACAAGTATGTATTTACTGTACTAGAGTGGAGGCTGATAGGGTAGCAGGAAACCTGGGGGATTCTTTCACCCTGTGTTATTTCAGCTATTTACCCACAACAAAGCCAACAGTGTTTTCCGTTCTTCTACAAAGGGCATATCTGTAAGAACACCAGAGCTGCCTCCCAGGTGTCTTTCTAAGCCCCTATCCCTGACCACTACTGTACAAGCGATCGCTGTATTCAATGTTGTTCAACATATTTGATATGAAAGCATTGTCTGTGTGCTCCTGGTATCTAACGAGTCTCTCCCCCAGAGTTGCCAGCAAGGTGCTGATTAATTAACTGAAGTAGTGAAGCTGAATCATCCAACAGCTGTTTCGAGACTTGTCATTAGCTTGGTCTCCTTTCCTGTCTATTAGCTTGTCTTGCAGCCATGGCTCAGAAATGCAAACCCAGGAAACTCACTGCTAGCATCCAGCTTATCACCAGTGCCCTGGTGGATGCCGAAGGGACATGAAGGGTCGGGATGAATTTTCATTTAAGGGAAACTAGATGAGGAAGCAGGTTTGGAAGGGAAGAGCAAAGGGAGAGGGGGACTCTGGAAACTCCCCAGAAGCCAATGTGTCTTGTCATTAGTCTTTGACAGGTGACAGCAGGACTGCCCTTTGCATGACACATCAGGGGGGAATTGCCAGATCTTGGGAGCTAGTGGGACAGTTCCAACACTTCCTCCTGAAACCTCCTGCCAGGGGAAGGAGCCCTCTGCCACTCTGAGATGGGCAAGGGCTTCAGAGCAGAGCCGAGAGGCAGATGTAGAGCTTCCTCTGGAATGGTGACAGTTGGCAGCGCATTCCAACCTGTGGTCCTCGGTTGTCCCCAAGAACAAGATGGTTATTCAGACTGGCAGATCAATATTAAGCAGCAGATTGGAGGGAGGGCTGAGTCAATGAGACAGAAGCTCGTCGTTAAGTGTTGTGTGGTAAGGACCAGAGAGCAGACCACAGGACAAAGCAGAGGAACTGAAGAAGTCGGTTCCTCCCTCCCCTCCTCCTCCTTGACTCTTTCCTGTTTCCTTCTTTCCACCTTCTTTCCTTCCCTTAATCTCCTCTACTTGTTTTCCTTTCCTGCTTCTTTCCTACCTCCGGCACTCCTGCTTGCCTTCCTTCTCCCTTTTCTTCCTCCCTGATTCTTTCCCGTTCTCATCTATCTTCCCTTCCATTTCTTCCTTCCCTTCTCCTGTTTCCTTTCCACTCTCATTCTTCCCTTTTTCTTTTTCTTTCCCTTATGTTCGTCTGTTTTTCCTTTAGATACATCGCTAAGTCTACCTGCAGACTCTGTGAGAAGCAATAATAGCTGCCACACACCGGCCAACAAAGTTAATCTATAGCAATCGATATCTCGTTCATCCTAGGTAGCACTTTGTAACCCTCCTAAGCTCTGCCTACTCTCTGACATGAACAGCAAGGACTTATGCAGAGAGATTGGTACTAACCCCTCCTGCTGCGGCGATCACCACTCCTCCTCATTGTGTTTGCTGTGGGTCCTCTTCACATTGGATTCACTTTATCACAAGCAACTAAAGACGTCCAATTCTCAACACGGTGAAAATTAAAGATGCGCTTAAATAGCAACTAATCAGGTTATCAGGGCATATAATAAAGAAGTCATTGCATCCCCCAAATGCAGCAGGTGCTTTTGTGTTAATGAAGCAGATAAATGCAGCAATGAATGCACTACTACAGACAGAGCATCTGCCTCATGATAAAATTAAGTCTTGTGACAGAAATAAATCACTGTGGGGGAAACTGTAAGCTATTATCCAATAGGAATTTTTCTTATTTTCCTAGGTGACAGGATGTATCGGATTCCCCAACACTAGACAGCTAAGTGCACCCACAAATTGATGATAAATCAGAAAAACTGCAGGACTAGAAATTTAACAGCCACTTATTTTTCTGCGATGTAGAGATAAGGAGGAAATTTTAGTGACTATCTGCTAAATTGGGAATCTCCTTTTTTCCCCCCGAATAGTCTGGTCCTAAGATTCGGTGTCACAACATCACACAATGCCAACAACCAGCAGTGAGGAAAATAGATTTTGGACTAAGATAAATAAGGATGCTACTTATCTCCCTCTTGCTCTTCCAGCACTCAGCTTTATCTAAAGGGTACCACAGAGAGGCTGCTTCCGTCACAGAATATACAGTTCTTATTATACTTCCCTTTTGATCCCCTCCATGCGGGATTAGCACATGTGCATGTGGCAGTAACACTGTGTTCTTTCTCTTTAAAATATTTTCACAGTCGAACATATATCATGTTAAATACACACAGGAACTAATAGAGCTCAGGCTCAGTTTACCATATTTGATGAGTGCGATTGGTAAAGACGCCTGCACATTTCCAGCATTCCCTTTGTAACGGTACCTATGAATGTGTGGGACTGGGGGCAAGCAATCTGTCTCCCAGGATGTACCTTTACTTTTCCACAGTGAGCTATGACAGCACCCTGAATCTTTTGCTAAACTTTGTACCAATCACTAGATATGATGAATAGTATAAATTGCCCTTGGAAGCAACAGAGAGGTAAGACTGACTGATATTTTTTTTTCCTTTCTGGCATTTTTTTTCTTTTAAGTGAAAACATTGTACTTTACATCTTCCGACAGACCCCTGTCCATTGTATAAAGACCCAGTGAGGCTCGAGGAACGGACACAGCAGAAGAGACTGGGGAACAGTGTGAATCCAGCTACACTTCCAAAGCCAGACAAAACCGTTTCATTGTCAACGAAACCAAGCCCGTGACAAAGCTGCTGTTAGGAGTCCTCCTCGCCTTACGTTTTGTAGTACAGGAGGGTGGACGGTGGCACTGGCTGGAGAAACATGAAACATTCATCATGGATAATTATGGATCTCCTTCCGGCCTTCAGAGAAAGCTAATGCCACATAGCAATGTGAGGGAAGCTGTTAAAGAATCATAAACATACAGTTGATATTACCTTTAATCAGAGCGTGGAGCCAGAGTGGATGCGAGAGAACCAGAGAGAGAGGGTTGATGTCTCTATCAGTTCAAGAAGAAAGAGGCATGAACAAGCAAATCGCACACTGAGCACAAAGCTTACCAAGGAATGGAGCGAGGCCATACGCAGCCAGTCACTTGGCATGACTGCTGGGAAAGCGGTCATTCAATGTGGCTTATTATTCATTTACTGTAATTCATAAACTGGGGGATAGCACAGAAAAGTAGAAGTTGAAGACAAACATTCTGGTGAGGGCCTGGAAACCTGGCCCACTCCTCTGCTGTAGACGGCACACTGGGAACAAGGCATCACTCCCAGAGAAAAGAAATCACTGTCTTGCCATTTGCAATTGAGTTGGTAAAATAAAGGGGGACCAAGCATGAGATCCTGGTGCCACCCCAGCATTAATTACAGCCATGATGTTATCTTTCTACTTTTGTTTTCTACATATAAACAAAATTGGCACATTCTCCACAGAAGCCACAAGATAAAGGACCAGAAAAGGCACCTCAAGCATCCTGCATTGTCAGTCACTGTCCAGCAGTTTGAATGTAGTTAGTCAGAAAGCCATACATATACACGTTGCATTTTCTTTTCCCTGTGACTTGTTCCTGTCGCACGTGCTAAACACAAGCCTGTGGCAGAAGAGAGGAGTGTGAGACTGATGGGAGACAGGACATGACACCGGGTCTGCCTCACAGAGCCTGGATCCTTTCTAACAGCACAGGCACTGAACACACACCTATCATCCCAGCACTCTGCAGGCTGAGTCAGCACGATGCTAAGTCCCTCTGCTAGCCTGTGCCACACAGCGAGGCCCTGTTTCGAGAAAAACTGAAAAAAAAAATTGAAATGGAAAGCTGTGCTTAATTTACTCTTCTTAGAGTTATTTTATATGACTATTCTCTAAATCAATGCAGGAAAACATAATTTTATAATCACATAAGATCACAATTGTGTTTAAAAGTTCTGGCCACGAGCCGGGCGTGGGGTGGCGCACGCCTTTAATCCCAGCACTCGGGAGGCAGAAGCAGGCGGATCTCTGTGAGTTCGAGACCAGCCTGGTCTACAAGAGCTAGTTCCAGGACAAAGCTACAGAGAAACCCTGTCTCGAAAAAAAAAAAAGTTCTGGCCACGAGACAACAAAGCAAGTTGAAATTCAAACCTTTCCATTTTCCAGAAGAGAAAACTGTAAGATCAAGAAAAAAAGATTGCCTAGCTATACAAGTGGTTAGCAAGCGAGCCAGTGTAAAGCACACAGTCACGTATATGTAGTTCAAAAGTCTCCACTTTGTGCAGTCAGGTCTCCTGTCTCCCTACCCTGCAAGTGGAGAAAGGACCTGAAGGAAACCAGAGATCTATTCCTTCAGCCTCGGAGGACTCAGCTAAGCAGGTTTTTAATAGTCTACCTGCACCAAGGCTGCTAGAGCAGAATAAAAACATAGCTGCAGAATGGAAAGATGAAAAGGAGAAGATTTTCTTGGAAAAGTGTCCAGTGCTGATCTCTGAAGTCAATTAACACACCTTTGATTGCTGTGCAGGCCATCCGCATCACTAGGAGACGCGATCTTCCGGTGTCAAGGAGCAAGCCCTGCAGACATCTGCACAAAAGACATGCTAAAGGTGGGAAAGAGCAGAAACCGGGAAGCAGGCATGAGCGCAGAGATCATGAAGAAGACTAAGATGCTACCAGGAAAAGGGAGGGTGGAATAGAGAGGTAGGCAGCCATGAGCTACCATGGAGAGAAATTTGGAATTTTTTAGTAGCAACAGGAAGCAAATGGAGGGTGTTAAGCAGGGATAGGATAAAATCAAACTGATATTTTTTTTTCTTTCCCCAAATCACTTTAGCCACAGTGTGAAGAATGGATTGAAGAACTGAGATAACACACATGAAAGTCCTTCTGAAAGAAATATGTTCAGGCAAAACTAAATGGAAGCAATGGTTTGTCATTACATAAACAGCAACAATCTGCAAATATCATAAAGCAGATATTTCAAAAGATGTCTCAAACCTTGGGGCTAGTCAAAGGCATACAGTCTGCCCATGTTCTGGAAAGAAAATGAGTTTAGGACCTTTAAAACCGATAAAAATAAAACTGAGTTCGAGACTAGTCCAGTCTACAGAGTGAGTTCAGGACAGCCAAGGATACACGGGAAAACCCTGTCTTGAAAAATCAAAAACAAAAATCAACATCAACAAACGAAAGCAAAAACTGGTGGGCACCAGAACCCATCCATCTGTGTTGACATAGCACGCTGAGAAAGCCTGAACACAGGTGAGTTTAAAGCTGTAACCATTTCAGAGTTCTGTTGATTATGCTTTGCAAACTCAATACAGAGTAAGCAATACTTTGAGGAACCCTAAGGATGCTCCGACTTTCAGAAGCAGTAGCGTGAATGATCTGAAGGACAGAGATCAGTTGCTGAATAGAGAAGACTGACACTATTTCTAGACTTAAGGCTTCCAAATTCCAAATCTATATCTCACGCAACTAGACACTTCCTGAAATGAAGGCAAATTAAAACCTGTTCACTTCCTCCTAACCATCTCTATTCACTAACCGCCCTCCACTGCCTGTTAGCACGGAGACAGTCATCACCCTAAAGGTGGCTTGGGGGAAGACTTTGAGGGGTTGTTCTGGTAAGACAAACATGAGAGGGTCAGGTTACAGCTCCCTCTCAGAAATCACTGACTGTGTTGCTGCTAAAAGATAAGCAGCCCTGCAGCTGAGGGGTAACACTAAGCACACATCATGAAAAACTAAATGCCTTGAATTTGAATAGGCAGACAAGTAGAAGAACACCAGGTCTGTCCTAGTTACAGTGACTGTGTGGTGAAACACCATGGCCAAAGCAACCTGGGGAGAGAAGGGTTTATTTGTCTTATGCCTCCATAGCACTGTCCATTATCAAAGGAAGTCAGCACAGGACTTCAAATAGGGCAGGAACCTGGAGGCAGGAGCTGATGCAGAGGCCATGGAGGGGTGCTGCTCATTGGTTGGCTCATCAAGACTTCCTCAGCCTGCTACATTGTAGAACCTGGGACCACAAGCCCAGGGATAGCACTAGCCACAAGGACTGGGCCCTCCCATGTCAATTGCTAGTTAATAAAGTGCCCTCTACAGCTGGATCTTATGGAGACATTTTTTCAGTTGAGTTCTGCATTTCAGAGAATTTTAGCTTTTGCCATGTTGACACAAAACTAGACATTCAGAACTGCTTTTACTATGAATCTTGGTTCCACCTTTTACTGCTTGAATAGTTCAAAGGTTTCTGGTTCTAAATTGAAAGCCATGTTGTGACCATTATGCAAATTTGGGGGAGGGGTAAAATGGGTTTATGTTTGTGGAACTCATTGTAGGCACTCAATAAAAGTGTTCTGTATGCCTATTTGTCTCACCTTTATCTTTCAAACACTTTGTCATAGTCTTCACAGAAATGACATCTTCAAACAAATGAGAATCCTTAAAACAGAACCGTGAAGAAAAGGCTTGAATTAATATATTATTCCTAAGAAAGAGGATTTGAATTTAACAGACAGAAAGACTCTTGAAGCCAGTGGCTTAGTAAAAATTATGAGTACCAAACATGTAAACCAATTTTTATTTTAATGTGAGGTTTTAAAAAAGATTTTTGGTAGAAGATATATGTTCTTTCTCAAAATGACTTCCCAAAAATACAGACTTAAGATAAAATAGAGGCATGGACTGTCCTAGATTGCTAAGAAGGAATTCAGCTTCCTGAACTAGAGCCAGCCAAGGGCAGAAGCCTAGAAAGTCAAGTCCTAATGTGTCACCACCAGCTGGGTCACCTCTGGTGAAAGCCAGCTCATCTGTTCAATAAGCTAATTAACTGAGACATCCCTGCAGATCCTGTTGGATCTGGCACAGTGATACTCTCATGGCCCCAAGCTCACAGGGACTAAGAGGGTGGGACTGAGTGTTATGATACTCACAGATCCTCATGTAGACATCACTAGACTCACAGACCTGACATGCTCAGCCCGTGATATGGGAGAGACAGAGGATTAGACCTATGAAAAGAACAAACAGTAAGTAAGAGTCAAGGCAGATGTAACGGGAGAGAGGCAACAGAAGATGCAGAGTAGTGACTGGTCCAGGAACGAGTTGATTAGTTAAAGGGAAAACTAGATCAGAGGCAGAGGAAGAACAGAGGAAAGAGTGAGTATGCCTTCCCCAAACCCAGAAATCTTATGATCCTATCAGCAAGTGGGCGGGGGAAGATCTCAGATCAAGAGCAGGAATTGGAAGCTTCATGAAGGCATGTTTTTCCTCCTGAGGGTCATAGAAACAGAACCTTACAGACACTTATCTAGCTATAACCCAACACAAGGTACAAGGTCTCCGATTTTTGGCCAGGTGGTCTTTCTATTGGCAGGTCTACCAGATTAGAACATAGAGAAATGACATCAGTACCCATGTGTGGAGGACATCCTGGGACTTGAGGGAGTGGGGACTGCTAGATTCAAGGTTGATGGGTTTGCCCCTTGACATCAACTCAAGCCACTTTCAATCAATTTCTTTTTCAAAAAAACTGGCCACAGAAACAACTCTGAAGCTCACACATGATGATGTTACTTTCAAAGAGCTAAGAAGATAACTAGGCAGCTCACAGACCTGTGCTCTGTAGCTTGTGACCCGCTAATCCCTAACTTAGTGTGCACAGTTGAAATCCACAGAGTCATTTTATTTCCGCATTAGAGACTACATCTCACAGTCGCAAACACCTGGTTGCATCTCAGCAAGCTGCTCAGATATCTCTCCATATACCCAAGGGCATGCCATAGGATCAATATTACAGGAATTGATTTTGCCAATGGTACACAATTACAACTTATTCTTTAGAATACTATCAATTCAACTCAGTTTTCCTAGATGCATATATTCCCATACTTTTTCATCTTGCATTCTGAAGTATAAATCAGAAAGTCATCTTATAGTCAATGTTTAGTCATAATTTGCTTAGCAGTGTTAATTTTTCTTAGTGATATAGGATCATGTATCATATAATTACAGAATCTTATAGTCAATAAAATACAGCACGCCAAGCAGGAGCAGATACCTATGCCATCATGGGAACACAACACACACCTCTCCGCCTATTTACAACAATCATGACCTCTACAAGCTACCAGAAAAAGAACAGGATACATGAGTGTGTGTGTGTATGTGTGTATATGTATATATATAGAATATATATTTTTATTATCATTATCTTCATCCTTTATCCTTTCCTTAATTTAACCAAAGTTTTCCAAAGGCCCCTCTGTCTTGGCAGAGTGCCAAGTAGTAAAGATAACAGAATAAACTCAACCAGAAGTGACTTCTGCCTTTCTGAAGCTTACTTATCATCTTGTAGGAGAGCTATATTTAGATTAAATACAGAAACAGTAGCCGGAGCTACAGCACAGTGCTCCAAAGGAGGAGAGCCTGGGGAAGTAGAAGTACAGAAGAGGACTCTGATCCAATCCTGCTGGAAGAGACCACTGAGGAAGTGAACAATGGCCTGAGAGGTCTGAGGGAGAAGTGACTTCCAGAGGGAATGGCCTTCCACAGAATGCAGTAGAGCTTTGAGAAGACCATGTGAGAACAAAGGAGACACAGATGCAGGTTGGCATAAGCAGAAAGTCTGATGGTGGCTTCATCTCAGGGACTAGCTGGAGACACTGCAAAGACAAGACCGGGGGAGAGTGGGAGAAGTAGGCTACTCAGACCTCATGCAGCACGTGAGAGAGCATGCGCAACTGTAGAGAGGGTGTGCGCTAAGAGACAACTGCAGCAGTCCAGGCGAGAACTGCTCCGATGGTGGGAGACAGACTTGGTATTGTGCTCTGCTCTGGCTCAGCCACTCACCCTGTCACCTCCTACACTCTCCACAAGCATCACAGTGACATCCTGGGAGCAATAGCCAAAGAATGAGGTCAGAATATCGGTAAAGGTTCCTGCATCAGTTGGAAGAGCACTATGAACAAAAGCAGGCAAAGAAGGGCCTTGGGAATGCAGAAATAGAGGCAGGAAACCCGGCCCACGCACTCTGCCAGACCTCGCCTAGCTGGGAAGTGAAGGACAGAACCTGATTCTCTACTCTGAACTCTCCAGTGCTGGATCCACCTTTTGTACCTTGGGTTCGGTCCTCATTAGATGCACTGAAGACCTCGCAGTAAACTTAAGGAAGATAAAAGCTCATTTGAAGCCTGAAGAAAGAGAACCCTTTATTTAAAGACAGCACAAATGATCCATCGAAACTTTTTTCACCCCTCTTGGCATATATTGACTTATAAACCCATGCTCTTTGGCTAATTGCAATATATCTATTTCCAGTCCTCATACACGCACCCTGTGAATTGCAATTTGATGAAGCCACACAAACAACTAATAACGTCTTGGCATAAAAAAAAAAAGAAAGCTATATATGCTTAGGAAGAGAAAACACAAAACGTCAATCGATGATGTATTAAATCCCTATGTAAGCACAGTTTACAAAGCTAAATGCCGATAACTATACTTCTCTCTCTTGATAGCACTAGCTAGCCGTAGAAGGCCTCCTATATCTGCTGGCATTCAAGCTTGGCTGCCCCTCAGAAGAACCGAAGCCTCAACTCCTACTGTATGAAAACACTCTTTGATTGACAAAATGTAATCATGAGAAGGGCAGCAAACAAACTGTGGGCAAGGCATGGCCCTGTTAATTTTTTTGTTTCGCTTTTCTTCCTTGCAAAATCTATAGGAATGAGGATCACATAGACATGCAATTATGGGCCGAGGATGTTTTTGTTCTGTTACTGTCCTTTAAAACAAAATAGCAACCTTTCTCGGCAAAGATAAAAATATGTGGGTTCTTTTCCCGCGGTGTATAAGTCTTGAATCTTTGATCATTTTTACAGCATCTTTCATCTCAGTATTCCATCATTTATCTTTCCATTCTCGGCAAGGGCTAGTTTACTTAATACAAGAAGACCTTCACATAACTTTCTGCCTTTAATTATCATTGTGGCACAAACTCCCATGTGAAATATTTGTTGCAACTTGTCCCACAGTGTGTATACATCTACGGTGGGGGGGGGTTGGGGAGGGAGATGAAAAGGCAAACATCCTGGAAACAATTCACTATTTTGGGTAATGAATTGAGGGTTTGATTGTAAAGGTTGGGACCTCTCAGAAGGAAATGTGATACAGTCAGAAGCTCCATCCTGAGAACCGGGTGCCTTCCTTTATGGCATGAAGATTGCGGGGCAGTTTGAGTGACATTCAAATAAAACAGCCCCCAATGAAAACGAAGAAGCCCTTGAGGATGACAGTGGTGGAATGAGTCTTGCAGGGCTGATGGCCCCATCAGCTCCTTTCTCAGGCTCCTTGCTGGAAAGACCAAAGTGCTCTGCAAACGCCAGCGTTGAGAAGCAAAGCGAATGAACCAGGCTAATTCAAGATTTTCAAGGACAGCTCTGGGTTTATAAAGATGAGGGAAGTTGACGGGATATCACAACCAGATCCCACCACTGCAGTCTGGGATCAGTGGCATCCTCCTGTAAACATTGTCCTTCACCCCTTCTGTTGGGGACACCCACAACGATACTGGCTGACATTTGTCAGTTTAACTTACCAGTATCGACAGAAACACCTTCCTCCTGGCCCAACCCTGCCATTCATTGCACTCTCACCGCCTACACAAATTGTAGGTAGGGTATAGACAAAGCCTGACTATGTTGTCAGGCACTCTGCTGGGGGCTTTGCATGTAGCGAATCACTTGGTTCTGGATTGGTTGACTGCGTCAATGAACTTAAGAGAGACACTGGGGGCCTAAAGTGTTTCAAGGTGTGATTGTGGAAATACTAGCCCTCAAGGGAATGTTGGGGCATTCATCATGACAATGCTGTGTTCTAAGGCAAGCCCGTAGTCTTCCAGCTTTTCGTTCCTCCAAAACTAAGAATATCGTCATCATATGGCCGCAAAAAGTATACATGAAATGGCTGCCCAGCTGAGGATGTATCTCCATATTAGAACACAGCAGACCACTATGTAAATGCTAGCCTTCACAGTGGTCCTATACAGGATGAAGTAGTTAAAGGAGAGAGTAAATCAGAAACACCTGCAAGCCAGACTTTGGCGTTACAAGCACTATTTGTTCACTGACTCAAGTTGATCTTCTCATTTATTTACAAAGAGTCATCAAATACCTGCTGTATCTCCAAAAACAACTATCTTTTGTGTCTCTTGTAGATCTTCTACACCAGAGGTTGTGCAAGTGAAGACTAGGCAAGAAACGTAAGAAATTTGTAAGAAATCAAAAAGGAATGATGCATTTCAACTATTAATTTATTTAATGTACATTCATGGCATTGGATTTACATTAAAGTTTCCTGATAGGAGGGTAATTGCTTTTGAAAATATAAACTTATATTTTAAAAATCACAGAGATAGATAGGAAATTAGAACTTTAGGGGACACAGTCTCCTCCTGGCACATGGCGTGACCACAAATCTTGCCTAAGAAGCACAGGAATGTTGGAGATTGTGACCACTGAAGTATTCCAAACTAGGACAGTGTCTCCAAACAGCAGCACTGAGATCTTGGTCTTGCAATAACAAATAGTGTCCCCACGGCTGGTAATTTTCATTTGGCATCATGCAGAAGTCCTGAGAACTGCTCAGGACCATCTGTTCAACTCTGATAATGAGGGGCAGGGGGCTTCTCTGGGGACTGTGCCAAGATTCAGGAAGAACTCGTAACAGAAATGGGACCTTGGCCATGTCAGAAACCATCATCTGATGGGCTCTCTGCAAAGCTATATGCTCCCATCACTTTTTGTCCCCTTGACTCCAAGCTAAGTCATCTGCAAAAGAATGCACTTCAAAGACAGGTCATCAGTTTCAGAAATGTCAGAATTTTCCACCTATTGCTCTGGAGCTCTTGGACAACCGTGCCTATGAAAAGTAAATATTATGAGAACATTATATTCTCTTTCCATTTTAAGTGCTGGGAAGACAAGCTCTTCACACACACACACACACACACACACACACACACACACACACACACACACACACTGGAGACTCATTTCACACCTACTCTTGGAGAGTAAACAAGCCACTTTGAGCCTAAAAGGACAAATGCTAATGTTTCTTGGCTTTCTAGTCTATGAGTTCAACTGTCAATCACCTGGGACTCTGTGAAGGCTGTTCAGAGGCCACTCTCCTGTGTTTACAACATCCTAGATGTCTCCACACATCAACTTTCCCTGAACCACAGTCCACAACTGAATGCAAAACTTCAGCTCTTTCATATTCGAGACCTGAATTCAACCTTCCAAGAACCTACAGGGAAATGGCCAAATTAACATCAGCATCATCATGAACTTGCAGCCATAGCTTTGTATAAAATCTGCAGCCACCTTGTAACGTTTTTGAACAAGTATTACCTCTTTAAGGACAATTAGGTGTTAGGTGCAATATGTAATTTCTTCTGGCGGTTACTGGTTTATGGAGGTATGGGAAAACTGCCAGCGTATCTGAACTGCAGTTATGAGCAGTAACAAGGGTTGTAATTTACATTTGAATTCTGTTTTTAAGTTAATGAGGTATCTAATGTATAACCCAGGAAAAGGCCTTTTGTGCACATAGCCTCTTGCTACCTAAAATAGAAATCTGCTTTTAAAAAATATTATACCTTTCATATGTTCAATTTCTCATAGAAGTACTTAGAACAGTCACTAAACATTAGTGACGGAGGAACTTCACCACCACGTGCCTGGTGAGACTTAGAAACCAAGAACTTTCTGTAAAGATTTTTCAGAGGAGAGGAAGTCTAGAATTGTATGCTTGAAAGAGGTGAGTAAGCCTTTGAGGAGAAAACCCCATGTTGTGAGCCACCAGACCTCCTCAGACTGTGTTGGTGTTGTCAGGTAAGAATGGTGAAGGTAGTGTATGGCCCAAGGAGTTGACCTGAATTTTCTATGCCCCTGATGTGTTCATTAGACCTCACATACAATTTCTACTGTTCTCCTAGAGCCTCCCCTCCACAGGCAGCCGATAGCTGAATATCTCCCTCTGACTTAGTCTATGGTCTATAGTCTGGCATTGCCTGTCCATCTGCTTCGGGTCCTGTCTGTGCCAGACCTTTGATGACCTGCCATGTGCTGAGTTGGTTTTCTGCTGTGCAGTTGGACCTAAGGACTTAATGGATCACAGACACTTCTCTTACACTCAAACCTGACTCACTCCTCAGCCTGCAAAGTTTTCAGCATCCCTATACTAGGTGAAATATCAAAGAGGAGACCCTTACGAAGCCTCATGGATCCCTTCTTCATCAAGAAAGTCAGATGTGAAGGAACACTTGTGACTAGTAAAAGGGATACTATTTATTTTTAAAAAGAACCCTTACATGCTTAAAATTACATTGAATCTGATCACGATTCCTGCATTGACTTGCGTCATTCCTATAGAGTTTTGCTTTAGTCAATGGGAAACACGTCTGAATTAGGCAGTCATGAACATGTAAGCAGTTTTCAGTTCCTTCCCTTACTGATTTTTGCTTGTTTGTTTATTAATACAACCATGCACATGATCTTATTAGAAAATACTTCTGAGACTGGGAGGGGTGGCTCAGCTAGTAAAGGGCTTAATAACCTAGGTTCTATCCTCCAAAGCCAGATGTGACGATGTGCTTATAATCCCACAACTGGAGAAGGGGAGACAGGAGAAGAATCCCTAGAGCGTGCTCGCCAGCCCCCCTAGCTAAAGTGGTGAAATCCAGGTTCAGTGAGAGACACTAAGACAGAGAGAGATTGAGGAAGACACTGGATGTCTATTCGGGTCTCCTGATGCATGGACATATGCATGCATGTGCATTAGTGTGCGTGAGCGCACACACACACACACACACACACACACGCAGAAAACTCTTGTGGCAGGTTGTTCATTGGTGAGAGTCACTCCTGTAGCCCCCTCACATAGCTGAGCACTGACTACAGGCAAATAACTATAAGATTCTGCAGATCCACAGTAGAATTAGATACAGATGGCTCCATCCTGGCAGCACCCCCACATTGCAAAGTGCTAGATTAGTAAGGCATTAATTAGTTTTTATTTTGTCAGGCATTGGGCAGTACAAAGGTTTTCCTGAAGCTACACACAATTCCACGTCCAAATCCAACTTGTCTTGAATAATTAGTGAGTTCCTCAACACTGCGTGTTCTCTTACATCTGGCCAGATTCCCCTCGTGCTTCCTGTCTCTCAAGCACTGGCTCTCAGGTGCCACATGCATTTGCTTTCCCTGTCCTGGTCGCCTACGTCTCTTTGTACTCTTTCCTGCACAGTCTATCAGGAGTTCATCAGGCATCACTGCAGTCTGCCTGATGAGACCATCCCCTCCCTCAGGAATGGGCTCCAGTCTCTGGATCGCTCCTGTGTGCGTAGGAGGGAACTAGAAGCAAGTTCTCAGAGATTCCTGTGCAGGCCTCATATGAATTCCATCCTTCCTCTCCTACCCAGTCAATCACCGTGCTCATTCCCAACAGGGCAAGTTCAATAAGCGATTAAATTTTTGGCAAAATGAAATGCAATAATTGCACATGTCCCATGCCTGGACATTTAGTCAGTCAATTCATAGCGAAGGAAGTCACAGTTGTGAGGCACTGCTATGATGCCAAGAATTAATTACCCCCAAATAAGTTCTTGGGGAGGGACCAAGTTTCCCTCATCAAAATTCAAGTCAAATGCCACCACACAAAGGGAAAGAGGAAGAAAAAGCCCAGAAGCCTGAACAGGAAAGAACATTAAAAAAGAGAGTAAGGACATAAAAAGAAGTGTATTGTGGCTACCACACGCCTTCTTCTTTACCTGCTGCTGTAGGTTGACATGACTATAAGCTCACCTCTAAAACCCCATTTCTAGAATCAAGTGTCTGATATTTCCAAAGCAATAGCAAGTTATGTTCTTGTCCGTGGAGAAGAACTTCTCCCTGTGGTCGTAATAGAATAAAACAAGCACCAATAAAACTAAATTTGTGGGTATGGAGAAAAGACACCAGCTGGAGCCAGGGCAAGCAAGGGACTTTCTGTGACATGGACCCTGCTGGGATCCCTACTTTGGATTTGCTTGGGGTGGTAGATGAGAGAGGATGCCAAAGAAGCAGATTGTGGCAGACACAGGTGCCATAGATCTGCTCTCTGATCGCACAGATTTTTAGATGTTTATGATCACTTTATATTTTTGAGTTACCAACCATTAAAAATTACATTAAAGCAGCACATATTTATTATAGCACGGCTGGTGAAGGACAGAGAAGAGGCAAATCATAGCTCTGCTCAGGACGGACAAGGATGACAGCAAGAGATGTGCTCTCTGTTAGAGTTTGACGTCTTCTCCCACAGGCCAAGTTCTTCTCAGTAGCCAGGGCTTTAAGGTTGTGAAGACTGAGGTCCTAGATGTCACCAGTCACTTTAATAACTTCTCACACAATCACTATCTCTTTAAAAAAGGACCTGGTCCTACTTGAGATTTTCATCCAGAAAAGTCAGAGCCACCTGTGCCTAGAGTTGACTTGGTTAAATCCTATCAACTGATTCTTAAAATGACCACATCTGAAAAATCATCTCGCCTGATGTCACAGTTTCTTCACAGATGCGAAGTGTCATCTTGGCACACTCAGTGGTCCTAACCATACTCTAGGGGAGGAGCCTAAATAAGATCCCATAGCCCAGGGTGGGGAGCTCAGACACCATAGTGAGATTCTGCTCAGTGCAACACTGCTATTCTCTCTGGCAATTCAAGCCCTTTGTGATTTCTCAAACAGAAAGAAATCACATGGAAAAGAAGTAGGGGAAGGGAGACAGGAACCCATTCAGTGTGCAAAATTAGTGTTATGAACCCTATAAGATGACCAATAAGTCCCAAGGTTGTACATTTTGAGCAATAGAAATGGATAATATATAACAGGATATATCCTATAAATATGTGCATGTATACCCCAACACTGTGACCTATAGAAACACAGATTAGATCTAGAGCCAGAGAAGATAAACACAGAAACAGCGCAGAGATGGGCAAATGGTCTGCTCTCACACATCACTTCTCTTAGCTAGAATTTCTGTTGCTGTGAGAAAACACCATGAGCAAACAGCATGACAAGGAAAAGGTTTCTTTTCCTTACACGTCCTCATCACTGCTCATCACCAAACGATGTCAGAAAAGGAACTCAAACATGACAGAACTTAGAAGTAGGAGCTGGTGCAGAGGCCACGAAAAGAGGCTAGTCCTTGCCTTGCTCCCTTAGGGCTTGCTCAGCCTGCTTTCTTACAGAACTCGGAACCACCAGCCCAGGGATGGCCCCACCCACAATAGACTGAGCCCTCCCCCATCAATCACTAATTAAGAAAATGCCCTACAGGCTTGCCCAGAGCCTGGTCTTACAGAGGCATTTTCTTGATTTGGGTTCCCTCCTCTCACGTGACTTTAGCTTGTTTTAGGTTGATACAAAACTATCCCGCACTGTCCTCAACCTCTCTGCCACATGAACCTGTTCCTCAGTTTGGTACATCTTATTTGAATTTTAGCTAAATCAGTTGCTTTTATATAGAGGAGTCATTATTTACTTTCCATTAATAATGGGCATAATGGGTCCTCCCTTTTACCCCCCAACCAATAACCATGGAGTGTCAAGGAAAGTAGAACAACAACAAAAAAAAAAAAGAAAGAAAGAAAGAAAGAAATGAGCCTTCCTTGCTCATTTTCTCCCTCCTTCTGCTCTTCCACTGGACCTTGGTAGCTCAGTCCCTTGTTCTGATGTGAATGTGGGTCTCTGGCTCTATCTCCATCCATCATGAGAAATTTCTATGGTGACGATTAAGATATTCAACAAAGTAACTATGGGGCAAGTTCAGTTCAGGCACCCACTCCTCTGCTGCCCAGGTACCTAGCTGGGACATCCCTGTGAATACCTGGGATCCCCTCTAGAGACAAGTCTCTTGCAAATCTTAGAATGACTCCTGTTAATGTAGATATCTTATTCCCTTCTCCAATTTCCACCCTTCCTCCATCTCCACCCTCACACAACCCCAGGCTCTCTCCGGTTCTTCCTTTCTCCCTTCTCCCCCTCCCTTTCACCTACCCCCTCCCCCATTCCCTACCTCCACCCCCATCCCCACTCCCGTGCTTCCAACTTTTGTCTGACGATCTTGTTTGCTTCTGACTTCCAGGAAAATCAAGGAAGTCAGGACCTTGAGGGACTGGCCCACCAACAGA
This sequence comes from Dicrostonyx torquatus, assembly GCA_028555095.1. NCBI lineage: Eukaryota > Metazoa > Chordata > Mammalia > Rodentia > Cricetidae > Dicrostonyx > Dicrostonyx torquatus. The sequence continues at coordinate 4,687,727 of JAQHUG010000017.1, read as the reverse complement.
GACAGTGTGCTCGATCTATTGGGAGCTCATCAAATCCAGCTGGACCAAGACTGAATGAGCATATGACCTAACTGGACCCTATGAATGTGACTGCCAGTGTGGACTGACTGAGAAGCCAACGATAATGGCACCGGGACCTATCTCTTCTGCATGTATTGACTTTTTGGGAACTTATTCTGTATGGATGCACATCTTCCTAGACCGAGATGGAGGGGGGAGGGACTTGGGCTTCCCATAGGGCAGGGTATCCTGCCCCATCTTAAGGAAGCAGGGGGAGGGTGGTGGGGTAGTGGGGGAGCGGGAGGGCCGGGAACAAGAAAAAAATAATAATAAACAAAAAATTAATTAAAAAAATGAGCCTTCGAGACCTAGTTTTCACCTCCAAGTCCAGCTAGCCTCACAACTGCCTAGATTTTCAGCCTTTCAGATCCAACACCATTCTCTTCAGTTCTCTGGGCCCATGTGGGCAAGTGGGTCATGCTCCTGTTTACATGAACCCTGTGCGTTCTGGTAGCAGACCCCTTCAAAGTACGTGTCTTTCTCAATGGATGAGTAGAATTGTGTCTAACAGACAATGCATGTAATTAATTTAGAGGAAACCTCGTCCAAAGCTAAAACACAAAGCAAAATTAAACAAAGCTAATGTTCACTCTGGAAACTGTGAAAACTTTGAGCAGAACTCTCGTCTGTCATATTGAAAGAGGCTTGCTTGCTTCAACTGCCAACAATGGCTGGAACAGGGAAGATCTCTCTCCTGGGACCCCAAGAGCACAAAGGCATGAGTTCTTTGGAGGCTGATAAAACATCACCACTATGTAACTGTGTGTTCCTTGGTTTATTGCTGGCAGAGCAGTGCCATAAAATTCAATATCTGCAGTAAGTAGAGAAATATGAACTCAAATTTTAGATGCCCACCAGTGACTTCATCATCAGCGTTATACATTCTTAAAACGGGAAGCCATCAATTCAGTGCAGCTCTGTTGAAAAACAAATCCATGCCAGTATCATTACTGCAGACAGACAACCCCATACTGAGCATTCTTGGCCCACGGTACAGTGTGTTGAGGACAGGGAAGAAACAGAAAGGGAGCTTCTTGCTCTGTTGCTCACACAATCCGGTACACAGGCAGAACGGCCAAATCTAACCTGTTTCTCCTTGAGTTTGTGCACAACTAAAGGCAAGATGTTATTGATTTGTCCCATCTCTCCCACAAAATGTGTGAAAAAGAACATATATAAAATTATAAACTCATTTATTAAATATCCCCAGTCATCACTGAGGATGTGGTTTATTGGCAAAGCACTTACTTGCTAGCACACATGATTCACAGGGTTCAGTTTCCAGTATCATCATATAACACGACACATCAACATTACCAAAGCAAGAACAAGATCTCCATGGGCATAGGCAGCATGTACAAGGAAGGAAAGAGAAACACAGATGCTGTCCATGGCAGGATCTTTCCAAATCTGACAATGGCAACCATATCTGCATCATTGGAAGCTAGACAGGTACCCATAAAAGTGTCTAAGTCTTTCCAACTGCTGTTATTGTTCAAAGTGTGACAAGATATATTTAAGCCTGCTTTATGACAACCTCCAAAGTTTGAAAGAATGAATAACACCCTGGAAAAATACCAGATGATGAATTACACCTATAGATCTAACTGGCTGGTTGACTCAGATATCATTGACCTTGAATGATAATATTGTGTTGGTATCAGCATTCCTTGTCTCTGGTTCAGCCAGAATTCCCATGGTTCTCACCTTTTTAGGTAGAAGGACAAAGGTTTCTGGGAGAAGAATTGCAGCAACAGGAAGGAAGGGAAGTGGGTCAGCAGAATGAAATGCCTACCAAGGTCAGAGCTATTGAACTGCTGAATTCAGGTCCCCAGAGACAATGGGTCCAGAGTTTATGGGAGAATGTGGGTTCCTTTAACCATTTCAGTTCATTTCATAAGAAATGCTCCCAGAATGGTTAAATCTTCTGACTTAAAAAAATACCAAAATATTCATGTAAAATTGTAAAACCTTAAACTAAAATAAATATCCCTGGAAGAAAATAGGTGGCCAGGTGACTAGTTGTGACCTTGATCATAAAGCATGAAACATTAAGATGTTTTTATTTCTTGATACTATGCCTGAACTCAGGCTACAGGCTGGGGAGAGGTCTTACTAAGCGAAGTGCTTGCTGCACAAACATGAGGACATGAGCATCAGATCCCCAGTACCCAAGCAGAAAGGTTACCCTGGCACACACCTATGATTTCAGCACTGGGTGGATGGGACATACAGGCAGGAGGAGCACGGGGCCTGCTGGCAGGAAAGCCCAGCTGAACTGGTGCGCCTCCAGTGAGAAAAATCTGTCTCAGGAAAATGAAGTGGAGAGTGATAGAGCAAGAGACCTGATACCAACTTCCAAACTCCAAGCATGAACACTCAAACATGTGCAGGTGCATATGCCACATGCATGTGTACATGTGAACATGCGTGTGTACATGCACACACACATACATCGACACATACATGCACACACACACACACACAAAGCTTAAAACAGCAATTCTTAGTAACTAACAAGCATCTGGAGAAAAGAATAATGATGGTAAGACTTATTGGAAAGCTGAAATCTCGTCTCAAGAAAGAAAATTTTAGAAGAGAGGAGGTGATTTCTGCACTTAACCACAGTGAACAGCCGACGGAACAAAGGGGAGATGAGACAGACAAGCAGAAAGTGCTGGGGGACAGGCAGGATTTTCACCAGAGAGAGAGAAGCAACGGCAAAAAATGGGCATTTCAGGGACATAATTCATCTACATTTGCAGTCATAAGTCTTCCTCACAAAATCGTTTTTAGAAAATTTTAGTGACAGCAGTAATGTTGTCATTATTTATGAATAAATAATACACCGGGAATTCAGCATATTTCATGATGCTCAGCTTTCAAATGTGGTAAAGACAAACTGGATTCTATACTAAATTTCATTGTTCCTGGAATTCAACACTTAACAGATGAATAGGAAGTGTTTGTGGACAGTTCTGAGGAACATATAGGTTTAGACCAGCTGCAGTTTTCAAACACAAACATACACACACCCACTCACACACACTCACACACACACACACAAACAGACACACACAAAAACACACACACAAACACACACAAATACACACACACAAATACACACACAAACACACACACAAACACACACACAAATACACACACACAAACACACAAACACACACACTCACACACAAACACACACACACACTTGGAGTAAAAAAGGAGAAAATATTCATGAATGTGCTTTAACCCTTGGAGAGAAAACGACCTAACCACCAACATTCAAATGCAGGCTTCCAGAAGCATCCCAACTCTAAAATCTATATTCAGCTGGAAGCTTTCAAAATCTTACAATGCTCGGGGTCAAGTTGTAGCATCATAAAAATGATAAATCCCTGTTCATAAAAATAATTTTCCATTTATGAAGAAAATTAAGGGACCTGGTCCACTCCTCAAGTATGAATATAAATAGATATTTATGGCAGTCATGTGCTCCCTCCAAACATTATTTCAATTTTTACAAAATCCATTGGGATTTAGACCCAACTATTTCAATAAGAGGTTATTGATATAGTTTCAGATATGAAACTGTCTTCGGTTACTCTCTTGCTTCTCTCCAAATAGGGACAATTTGCCTTTTCCTGTATTAGTTTTTTTTTTCCACAAGAGTCAGTAATAGTGTTTAAAATGTCACAAGGTTTTTTTTAAATTTCTATCCAGATAAGTCACATTTTGAAAATGACAACTATTCTTTCTGCAAAGACCCGTTTTAGAAAGTTTTACAGCTTGTACAATTTAATTCAGAAGGTGCATGGGTGAGGGCTTGGATGTGTGGCAATGGTCGGTGCGGAACAAATAAGGCACTATACTGCCCATAAATGCCAGTCAACCGCAAGTTGGTGGCACAGGTCTCCATTGCTCAAATGTCAGCAAGTCTTATATATATATATATACATCACAGACACACACACACACACACACACACACACACACACACACGTAACTGCGCTGCTGCTGTGCCTCATGCTCTCGTTTTTATAAATGTTCCCAATCTTTCATTCTCCCTCCCTTATGTTTTCTGGCCGAGTGACCCCCACCTCCACAATGTTCATGTCAAATCCCAAATTCTCAAACGAAGGCTCACTGACATTTCAACTTTTAAAAAGAAACAGTAGAGAAGATCTCTTCCCTAGGAAGCCTCACCCCTACTACAAAGTTCTTTGTTTTCTTTCAATAAACAAAAAAAAAGAAAGAAAGAAAGAAAGAAAGAAAGAAAGAAAGAAAGAAAGAAAGAAAGAAAAGATTTCAACCAAGAAAAGCATGTGGAGTGTGTAAAATTTAGAAGCATTGAAGATTTTACTTCTGTCACCCAAGGTTGCTCTCAGGTACACTTGTGGACGTGAAAAGGTATGTAGGGTACTCCTTTGCATTCGAGAGCTACACTTAAATTATTGTGAATATTTTTCTGTAAACTAATGTCGATCAAACCAATCAACCATTGTCTGCATACCCCACCTTATATTCAATCCAGTCGAGCTTTTTCTCTATCATAAACAATGCCAACAAGGACCTGTTTCCAGCTACATCTTTGTTCTACTTCTCCAGGCGCATGCTGCCGTGGTGTAGATTCCTAACGACAGCGGCAAACAAGGGTAATGCTGATCAAGGGCTTACCGTTTATCAAGTTCTGATACCACACTTCCGATGCCCTATCTCTCTGAATCTTTGCACCACTCCTGACTTTACAGGTTAGAAAATGAAGAGATGATAAGGATAGCTAACTTGTCTTGGGGAAGCAGCCTGGCAGCTCTCCCAGAAGTGACTAAATACCAAACCCACTCTTTTAACCACCTGCCCTATTCTACTGTACTAGAGGTAACGATTCCAGATCACATCATATCTACAGTTCCAAGTATTTGAATGGCACATTCCCTCCAAGCATGCCAATGCCCATCGTTGCTGTGAACGCAGCCATTAAACTTGCCCAGCTCTCCAGAATTCCCCAGAAATGTTTTCTACACCACTTAACCATCACCTTTCAGTTAGCTTTAACTCCTCCGGAAACAGTGCTATAAAAATAAGCAAAAGACCCGGGACCCAAATGGAGCATAAAAGTTGTTACAGATGTTTTTTTCTTGACAAACAGCTTCTCCGGACCATATAAATTGTCCAAAACCTCTTAAACCTTTGCTCTGCATCACCCACAAAGGACTGTGAAGGGGATACACAGAGGACACTGCAGGTTAATTGAAAAATCATTCACTGGAGTTGCGGGAGGATTCTGCTCCATGTCTACAGACGTATATAGACACGAGGAGCATGGGGAATCTTCCCTCTGCAGAGCGACTGGCTCATCAGCACATCCAGAGGAAAAGCTTCTCCTTTTCCTCTCGTGCATGGCTGAGTTTGTTTAATAATTCATGAGAATTGCAAAAGGGAGGGACCTTCCATAGAGGAGATCAGGTATCATAGTCCCTTCCATCCTTTCATCTAAACGGCTCCCATTTCAGAAAAGGATTGCAGTATTGACATAGAAGCCAGCTCAGCCACATAAGAGCAGATTCTCCTAAACCTTTCTGTTCAGAGATCGTTATCGTGGTTTCCGTCAGCTGGACCAAGTAAATGCTTTCCTAAGTGATTCTGTCATTGGTTTAAAACACATTTATTTTGGGGAGAAATGCTCAGTATAGTACTGGAAAGAGGACTATATTAACCCTCATTTTGGAAGATTCCCCCCGTCTTTTTGGAGGTGCAATTAATACTGACTGCGTTTATCATTTGTTTTCCACAGTCAGCAAGAGATTTTAGGTTTTCTAAGTATAACATCAAGAAGCAGACTGACTTAGGAGCTCTTATTTATTTTGCATTTAACGCCCATGTTCAATGTTCTCTGTCCCCACAGTGTTTCACAGTTTAAGGTATTCAGCTACTAGAGAAAGTCGCATCAAGGTTGAAAGGGAGGAGCATCCTCAGTTCTCCAGAAGGCAAACGTGAGGAAAACATTGCAGCATCCTAGTGGTGGGAGAAGGTCTTGAGAGAAGGTGGAGAGGTGAAAGGAAGCAGAGACGGAAGCTCCATCAGCCCCGTCGTCATCCTCATGACTCATAGACTTGGCCCTCTGTATCCTGCATAGAACCCATGGACAGCTCAGTATGTATTTTCCCTCCACCGAGAGAAGACTTCCAGAAGTCTTCTATTCTGCAAAACACCTCTCTTAGCTACGCCAAGGATTCCCAGAACACCGGGAAAGATGCACTGTTGAAATGGCTTCCTGACTTTGCTCTAGCCAGCAAGGCCTCAGGCAGTTTTCCTACAAAATTTCTGAGGCTGTGCTAATCAATGTGGTCATCTGGGTACCAGGGCCTCTTTGAATCATTACCTGAAGGTTTTGGCCTGCACATAGGGCTCCTGGTCCCCCCACCTTGGTCCCACCTTCTTCTTGGAGACACAGGAGAAGCTGCAGAGATTCTCCTGGTCAGAGGTATGAACCATCCACTGCCCAGAGCATCCTCACACCAGAATAGCCCTCCTGCATTTTGTGCCTCCTCAGGGAGCTTCACACCAGACAGGGGTCAGAAAGGCTTTGGGAAACTGTGCTAAGAAACAGACAGGTCTCTGTTGCTTTCTTCCAATGGAGGCACTTGCTTTCCTCAGTGATGCTGCAGGAGCTGACTCCGTACCAGGTACTAAGCTATGCATCAAAGTTGTTTGTGTGGTCCTCAAATAGCTCACAGGATGTGGTATCTGGGACGATGGGCAGGGAGGATGGGACCAAAGGGAAGACATGGAAATACCACAAAATTGTGATAAATTTAGTGTAGGAATGGGTACACGCTGTACGTATTGGTTTCGGTCAGGAAAGTAGATTCCCTAGTACTTTACAAGCTAGTGTACATCTTAAGCGAATTCCTAACCCTCTCTGCCGCAGCACCATTCCCACACAGCTGAAGATGAGAGCAGCACTGAGAGCCAAGTGTCGTCAGAAGGATGAAGGATGAGACAAGTTAAGACTTGAGAAGTGCCCAGCCATGAGCACACCACATGTGAGCTAGCAGCAGCGTGAACACCCTCTCTCAGGTCACCTAGGAATCATGGGAATGTAGAATCTGGGGGTCAGAGAAGCCATTGATGAGTGGAGCACATGAGAAGTTTATTCAGGAAAGGCCACTCCACGTGGTGTGGCCAGCACAGATTGTAAGAGAAAGAAGAGACTGAAGAGAAAGGACATCCAGAGTTAAGGGCAGATGTGACCCTGAGAGACTTGATGATGGTCAGGCAGGGTGTGAGAAGGGCCTGGGGCAAAGGGCAAATGGTGAGCAATGGGGACAGTGATGGATAGAGCTGGGAAAATTGCTGTTCTTTGGATGGCTGCTCCACTTTGCTGTCTTTCTAACTGGCTATCTATGTGTCTCATTATTTCTGGCCATCTCACTGTCTTGGGGCTCAACCCTAACCCTTGCGTGTGTGTGTGTGTGTGTGTGTGTGTGTGTGTGTGTGTGTGTGTTCACATACACATGGAGGCCAGGGGTCAACACTGGGTGTCTTTCTTAAGCACTGTCAAACATTTTTGAAACAGGGTTTTTGTTGCCCATCAATTTGACTAGACTGTCTGTCCAACACACCTAATGATCTGCCTGCCTTCTCCTCCTTTGCAGTGGGGTTATAAGCACTTGCTTTCCCACCCTGTTTCTCCAGAGCATCCCCTGACTCCCACATATGGATCATGCTCCTTTGTCTACCTCTCCAGTATTCAGTTTCTCAGATGTCGATTTGGGTGCAGGCTCCTTGGGCTGAGATCTACTACACGTCTGCTGACTAGCAAGTTCCTGTGAGCAGAAGCACATCTCTCCCACGAGAAATGCCCACCAGAGACTCTAGCCCTGGGTGATGGGAGTGAGGGTGAGTAGAAAAGGGACGTGATGATGTACAAGATGAGAGCCAGTGGGATGCAGAGCACCTAATAAAGCTGGCATCAACCGGGAGAATAGCCAGCCCCTGGGGAACCCTGGGCTGAGGGTAATTCAAGGCTCATTTGACCCCTCAGTTCTCCAGCAATTCAGGTGAGCATCACTTTCACCCACACAGGGAAATGAACCCTAGACAAGACAAGACAAAAAGGCCTTGCCTTTTCAAGGCTCAGGCATGTATGTCATTGAAGCTGCACTCATGCTTACATGTAAGATTGAAAATATCTCAGCAACTGCAATAGAAACTGAAATAAACAAGTGTCCATAATTTGAGAAAGAAGAGGAAGGATAATTAGAACGTCAGGATTTAACATATTAATTAAAATAGTTAAAGTGATTTTAAAATCACTGTTGATTTCCAAAACTCTGATATAACTGTTGTTGTTAATACTAATTCATGACATACATACATATATATTCATGATTTTTACACAGTCCCCATACAGTATACACAGTGAGGACTTTTCTATTATTTGAGACTACTTGCCACCAGTTTACATTAGTAGTCACCATTAAAATGGATGTTCAAAGTCAAATTTATTTTGATTCTTTTTGATCCCCTAGGCGACGAGTTATAGGAAACAACCAACTCAAACTGGCTTAAATCATAGGAAATTTTAGTATTTCACATCAGATGTGGAAACCTCAGTTGATTTACAATAGATAGGGTTATCTGTTATGCTAACAGTAGGTCTAGAAATAAACAGGAGTAAACCACTTGATATTCTGATGATGCACTCTGATGAGAGCAAAATGAAGACCCTTCACGTTGCATATGGGGATTCCTGCTCTCATGGTTGAAGATGCATGTGACAATCCTCTGGGGTTTTCTAAGTACGATACCTTAAGTATTCAGAATTGACATCACAGAAACTTAAGCTTTAATTCCTTTAGATACCAGGGGATACACCTTTATTGGCCGAGAGAAACTATGACAGGTCAATACAATCACCTCCCTACTTTGATTAAAAAAAAAAACCTATTTATTCACTCCCCAAACCCTAACTGAGCTCCAAGGATAACCAGGGATTGTACTGGTTGGCCTGGCTGCATCAAAGCTAGACCACACAGCAATGTGGTCCAGGGAGATTGTGAACCTTCAAACACATGGTAGAAATATCTAGTGACATAAGAGGAGCAAGAGAAAGGCAGGTGGCACCCCTTACAGTGGACAGCAGAAATGGCCCTGTTGTAAACCTTCAAAGCGATGACTGTGACCAACTTCAGAGGCAGTTTATAGTGAAGCCGCCATCCCATGGTATCTATGTTGCACACAGCTCATGATCCACTGTGTCTGCTTTCCCTCTGGCGTGATCAATAGCAGGGACCCTGGGCAACCAACAGCAACCAGGCAGACTAGAATAAGTGATTCCAGCAGCCATGCTGGGTTCAGATCAGCATTTAGACATGGCTCACCAGTGGATATCTTGTTAAAGTCAGGGTCAGGCCACTGCTGCTGCTGGGACCAGCATGCAGAGCTCCAGTCTTCTTGGCCAGCTCTGACCCAGATACCCTGCATGGCTTAGAGCAGTTCCTACGTGCTCACTTTATATGCAAGGACACTGAATCCAGGAGTCAAATCATGCCAGGGGTAAATGAGAACCAGAGCGTACCTGATCCCGTGGGCCATGCTTCTCTGGCAGCATCAGGCTCATCCCTGGCTTAGTTCACAGGAAGCAGCTTCCGAGTGCACTCCCCTGGTCTAACTGCACCCTTCTGGTTGGCTCAAGTTCTGGTTTTGACTTCACCCAAGTGTCTCCTCGTGGCATGCTCCATGCCCAGCATAGTAAGACAGAACCTACGTTCTAGCAGATCCACTTACTTCATACTGCCCAAGTCTTTGGCAGGGACAACTTCAAAAGTTATATGACATAGAAAGCCCTACGTAAATAGGTATAAAACTTCTCTTATGTCACTTTGGGTATCTTTAAGGTTTTATGCCTAGACTATCCTGAAATCCAGTCAATTCAGCATCCAAGAGGCCCTCAACTCTCCCATCATCTCAGTTTAGCAAACCATCCCATGCATGGGAGCACTAGGGCTCCTGGGGGGATGGGGAGGTCTTCTAGACAGCTTCTGTGATCCACAGACCTGTTTCACTTATCCAATACCTAATCTAATATCGAGTGACAGCCGAAACAGGCTACTTTCACCTCATCTTTGCGTGCTGTATGCAAAACAGCTCTGCCCCTGGCTTGATTCCTTAAAGCGTGTAAGATTTAATTATCTCCTGCTGCTCTCGAAGTAATGACATTTTACTTAGTACTCTTAATACCAGTAAACAAAGTCCTTCTGACAAGGAAACTGAGAACACTGATCGTATGAAGTTGTAATAGAAAATGTCCCTGCTCTAAAAAAAAAAAAACAAACAAAAAACAAAAAAAAACTTGGGGTTTTCCTTATCTAAAGTTGGAAATGACCCCTGTCTTCAAATTGATCGCCCTCGGGCTTTAAAAATAGGATATACTTAGAGCAATGTGTTCTGCGTTGTTTTTGCCCAAGAGAGAAAGTCTCCAGCTTCTAAACAAGATAAGCAACAAAGAATGGAAGATGGGCAAAGGGATACTGAGGGCAGCAGCTATGTGTTTTATTAACACCGAACTTGAGATAAACATCTGTGGGAGCCTGCACATGCTTGAATGAATACCATCATCTTTATGTCACAGGGAAGGCCCTGGGTTTGGAGGGAACAGCAGAGATTTATCTCCTGTGTGAAACTCCAGTGTCTCTAAATTCACATTTGTTTCTGCCACCATTCTTCAATGGATTCTCTTCTTCCTCCCCAAGAACCATGGATCAGATCCCACCACTTAGCCTGCCTCCTGCTAATCTCTCTTGTTTAACAGGATTTGTCCTGCTTACAATACTTATTTAGAACGGTCTGTCCCTTATGGCCTATGCTTTTCCATCTCACATTGTCACCAGGAAAGATGGCATGTTCATGAAAGCAGGGGACATAGACTCCAGCAAGGCCTCTGGACTACTAGATGAAGGTCCACAGAGAGAGGCCCAGGCATAGATAGGATGTGCAGCTGAGGTGGAGTGGCTGCCCACTCTTCTCTGTGCAACACATGCATTGGGTGGATTTTTAAACCATCCCCAATGCTAAGGACTAAAAAGAGGGGCATGATTAGGGTCTTAGGGTGTAAATGCCCTTCTCTGAGTTGGGATTTATCTGTATTTTCTGGAATCTCCTGCTGGTGACATTTGGTCTTTACAAATATGTATGGTCCATGATATCAAATCAATCCAAAGACATGTGATGATTGGCCCACCCCCATATACCTGCAAGGTCATTGTATGAGAATTCCTCCAATACTTAAAATCAAAATATTTTATGGAGTCTAACAAGTTTGCAACTTGGCAAGTCCAAAGGTGTGGCAGTCCTGTGTAGGCACTACCTTCCGGTAGCCACAGGCTGATTTGGAGTAGCAGCTTCTCAGAATGGACATGTGGCCACCAGCTCGCCACATATCCCTATACCATGACTTCATTAGCATGACCTGTGAAACCATGAGCTTCTGGCTCTTCCTAGACTCTCTCAGAAGAACTGTGTACTCAGAGTCAGAGGAAAGACGCAGTGTTTTGTGGACATCTTGGTATACTCTATCCACTATTTACAGCTCTTGAGCTTGGGCACATCTCTGCTCTGACCCTCAGCTTCCTTGACAGTGTCATAAGCATGTACATGAACACCTCTCAGACCCCTTTTGCTGTGTGTAATTGAGAACAGAAAGACTCTTTTCAAAGGAACCCTCGAGACAAGCTTGGAAAACTCCAAGCTTCAAAACATTTTTTTTTTTTAAATTCTGCAAACCAACAGCTACTACCTTCAAAGACTCCACAGGGGAAAATTGTCAGGTCTTTAGACACACACACTTCTACCAAATAATTGTCCATCCACTGCTCTAAACCATGGAGTGGCCACTTTGCACAACAGGCAATCATGTACAGTTTATCTAAGGAGCCAGGCACACAAGAAAGCTGTGGACAGGCGCAGCTGCCCAAGCTCTCCAGCCACTGCACAGATGTATGTATTTAGGATGAGAACCAGCACCCTAAGATCAAAGCCCAAATGAGAAGCCGGTAACAGGTCTTAAATGGCACTGCTGGGCCTCCCATCCTGCCTTCTCTACCCAGAATTATGTAACTAGAGTATAAGTAGTAATGAAGCCATTTAAATGATGGCTACTTCCCAATGCGTCAGTAATGTTGTGGAAAAACAGTAGGAAACCTACATTCAACTTGTGTTTTCCCAGGTTTTCGATGGCAGATAGGACTTTCAAGGGGCACCAGCATCCCCTTAGTTTACAGAGAGAGACACAAAAAGCAAGAGTAAGGGAAACACTAGACCCAAGAAAGGGGATCGTGCTCATCTCTTGCCAGGCTGAGATATGTGTGGTGTGAGTATATCTGTGTGTATATGTGCATATACATGTGTGTGCATGTGTGTGCATGTCTCCACGTGCAACACCCTTCCCTCATTTACAGAGCATCACAGGCTACAGAAGTAGAATGTTTAATATCTATTTTCACTACCTGAGTTTCCATCTCTTTCCGTTATCTCTGGTTTCCTGTCTATAAACATAAAGATCATGACAATGTTCATTTGATAGCATTGTGTGAGGATGAGGTAAGAATACTCATGTCGAGTACTTGGAACAGAAGTCCACTGTATAAGGTAAAACTGGATAAATATTAACACTTTTATCTGATTAGAAACTACAGGGAAAACAATGTGTAATGTAGCGAGGTTTCTCCTGATGTCATCTTGAGGAGACTCGATGCATTTATTATGGGTCACTACGCAGTGACTTTGTCACCCTATAACTTCATTAGTAGCCAGACAATTATTAAGGAGATGTAAGGGATAAAATATAAGGAAATGATCAGCAGCATATCCAACACGTAGTTGTTATTAAGAAAAGAAATTGTAATAATCAACTATTAATATTCTTACTCATTTTCTCAAGGGGCTTTTGGTTTGAAGGCTGTGGGTCTCCTCATATAATGAGTGCATCATGTCTTAGAATCCTATCCATTTGCAAACCATCTAATGTGTGGTGCAGGAGACTTGTTTGTAGTCTGTCAATCGTGTTTTAAATAAATGCTGATTGGCCAGGTAGGAAGTATAGGCGGGTCAACCAGACAGGAAGTAGAGGCAGGGCAAGGAGAACGTCTGGGAAGCAGGAAGCTCCCTTGGCATTCCCACGCAGATCACCAAGGAGGCAACAATGTAAGCTGCCCAGCTGAGAAAAGGTACCGAGCCATGTGGCTAACATAGATGGGTTAATATAAGTTATAATAGCTATTAAGAAGCCTGAGATAATGGGCCAATCAGTTAATAACCTAATGTAGACTCTCTGTGTGATTTTCTTTGGGGCTTGCTGGCTGTGGGGTACCGGGCGGGACACAAACCCCAACAAGCAGGCCCCTCGTGTTACACTAATGCACCAGTCATCACCAGCGTAAGGTTAATCTTCTCAGAGTGCTTATGATTTGGTCAGACACTAGACTAAGTGCATTGCATCTATCCACTTACTCAACCCTCCAATCACACTCTGAAGCAGGTTGTACCACTAACATTCCCATTTAATAGATTTGAAAACCGAGGCCTGAAAAAATTAAATCAAAGGCACACATCGACTAATGAGGTAGTTATGTATAATTATAATAATGAAATAAATGAAATTTATCATCAGACCTTGGGTCCCAAGATCCCACAAAGAAGCAATATATGTTGTTTCACTAAATCCCCAGGGAAACAAAACTTATTCTCACAATATGCACTACAGCTAATCATTTCTGGTATATACAAAGTTCAGGAATAAGTATGCACACATTTTAAAAGATAAGAAAATTTAATTTCTCCCATTGCATAGAAGACTGACAAACCATTTTCTGACAGATATGACAACTGAGACGCATTGGCATGTGGAATGGTATATGTATCAAATCAGATAATACCAGATAACCCCTTGGTCATTATTAGCAGGCCATTTGGAAGTGTGCCCTTGTCAAAATGAATGGATTCTATTTATTGAGCACATACACCATGCCAGGGGCCATTCATGTGTCACTAATATGTCACTTGATGCAGATGTCATCCATGAGCTAAATGACCAAATCGGAGCTCACTGAACACCCATCCCATCCTTAGCAGAAGATCTGTACTATGAGTCATAGCAAGATTCAGAGACATTAACAAGGAAGATTCTGGAACCTGCCTTCCAGTGTTAGGTGCTGGCCTCACTCGCTATATGGCTATGGAAAGTCACTTTCAATGTCTCTGTCACCTGTCTGCAACATGGGATAAATAAACCCTCCACGAATGATTGACTAAATGACAATTGTTCATAGACAGGCTACTCACTATGCAGCCATGGGCCACGCAAGCCTGCATCCTTGGACAAATCCTGACACATGAGAGAGTAACTCATGCTCACTGTCTGTCTTAATAAAACAAGGGGCTTGTGTTTTTTGACACTGAAACTTCCATTTTCCGTCAACCCAGTCATATAGGACACCAGTCAATGATATATTGGAAATTTTCTATACCATGCCTACCTGCCCTGCAGAATACCCCCAATAAATGTTAATTACTGATATTTTTTGTTCCACTATTCCTCTGCTTCCTGCTAAAGAAGCAATATGATGATGAATTTAGGGATACAGGATGATGGTAAGACTCAGGCTCTGGCTCAGGGCTAATAGGGAGAAACCACAAGTCAGTTTTGAAGATTCCACTGGTGCAGATCAGTGAGTTTCTATGGAATCCCTCAGTACAGAGTAAAAAGGAATTCAATTCCTCCAATTTCCCTTCCACTCCACATCAGATAGGCTCCTTCCTATTTTCTCAGCTATAAATCTTTCCTTCAGTCTTGACTTAACCTTCTCCTGGCCCTTCCTTCTTCCACTGCAGGTATTTAATGAGATTTATCAGGTCCAGGCAATGCCACCTGGATTGTAAGTCCGGCACACCAGTAGACAAGCCATGTGATTTTGAATATGTGAGCAATCATTTCTGGCCTTGACTTCCCCTTCTGGATAGTTGAGGTGAGAACAGCTACCTAGAGGAGGGATGAGATGACATGTCACATAAAGAACTCCCAGCAATCAACCTCCTTCTCTTTAGCAGGTGACCTGGGATAGCATTCACTGAAAGAGGTGCCGAAAGGATAATAACAAATCTAAGGACAATGTCCTTTTATTCTCACTACTAATTTAATTACGAGACCTAAGAATATCTGGAAGGAAGTTGATGTGAAAGGCAGGAGTTTTCATTTCTGTCTAAAGAAAGCAAATGTGTCCTTGGCGAGGCTATGCCACTGAAGCCCCGAGGGGAAAGGCCTGTGTTAAGAAATGGCTGGGACTCACAGGCATCATGAAGGCCACTGTGTACAAGGAGGTGTGCCAGCCCATAGACATGGCTTCTAAGAGGAAGCCAAGATCAAGAGAGGCTCCCATTCAGGACCCCACCATAAATTAACACTAATCTCCTATTGACACGTGCAACAGACCATTGTCCAACCTGAGTGATTCTAAAACAAATGAATTAAATATTCCATGTTGGTTTGTACCAAACAAACCTTGTGTGATTAGCTGTAAATGGTCCTGTAGTGACTCAGGACTTTTGGTTTCTATGAGAGTTACTGGAGACAGATGAAGCACCTGTAAAGAATATTTAAAGCATCCAAAAATCCCCTCTCTACCCCCATGTGCCCTACCAGAAATTATTGTCCTCTCTGGGAGGATCATTTGCAATGGTTGATGTTACTAGTCTCAGAAGGGTTTACATTAGGTGTAAATAAGGTAGATTTGAGAAGTTAATGAGTTCCACTACCCAAGCTGTTCCTTATTAATTCACACAACTTGAAGATACCTACTAAAAATAATGCCTTTTGAGTCATATACCATCTTTATAGAGATCATTAATGCTTGCCCATAATAGAGCAGTTACCAGACCCATTATTCCCCTTGATCACCTTCATGCTTCTGACCCACCACACCAGCTCACCTACAATTCTCATTTGTATCAAAGTCCCCTCTGACCCCACACCCAAGTGATTGTCACTCCCTGCATTTGCATGAAGTGTCAGCCAGAAAACTGCCTCCATCCCTCCCTCGTCTCTCTTTACAATCTGAGATACACAGAATAAGTTGGGCTACAAGTCAAGAGAGAGTCTCTTGAAATTTGCACAAAGACTGGGATTTGAAGCTATCCCTCATTCGCTAATTCATTCATTTGCTCACTCATTCTGCCAGTAAATTTTGGAGTGTCTGTCCAACACCAGGGCTAAGGCAAGAGGAGAAGCCTCTAGCACATGGCTAAACAAGTGATGGGATAAAGAGCTAGGAAAGGAGGCATCTCTGTGGGGAGTCTGGAAGGAAGAGTAGGGCTTGCCTGGGAGAGAGAGCCAGGCACTAGGAGCCTCTTATTACAAATCAGACACTCATTCCACTTCAGAGTTGCTCTGTCACCAGCAAAAGCCCAGAGTGTGTTCCACCATGATATGCTATAAGAAGTAAAGAATGAGTTAATTTCACAAAGAAGTCCCCATCGGAACATGACACCCATTGTCTGTCACTTCTCCAGCAATGTGGACAGAGACCCATTTCTACTCCTCTTCTGGCCCTGTGTGCTCATGATGTCCCATGTTCCCCTTTTAAGGCATCTGATCCCATTTCTCTCATCACTGATGTTCCCACCTCCCTGTGGGAATATCAAGAAGAGGAAGCAAAGCCTTAAAAAAAAAACCAACTTCTCTACAGCTCCCTCAAATGGCCCAAAGACATGGTAAAATAGTTCATGGAAAGAAAGTCGCAGCTAGCTCACTTTGTTCTGAAAACACAGGGAAAGCATTAAACAGGGTTCGTTGAGCATGGGTGACATTTTAGTCAATTTTTGGTTGTATATGTCTCTCCTGTGTATTGTGAGATGCTTAAAAATACCCTTGGCATGATAGCTATATCAGTACCCAGATAGCTGTAATAATCAAAAATACCCAGGTATTGGTAGATCTCCTTAGGTAAGGAATAGATAAAAATATCCCCTCAACTGAGAAGCACAACATTAAGTTCAAACTGGCAGGCAATGGTGGGTCCGTTAACTGTCCTCCCCAATACAGTCTCCAGAGGTTACCATAGAATCTCAATACAGGAGAGGACCTTAGAGTAGACCTAAGCCAACTCAAGACTATGCTTATAAAGAAGACAAACCCAGACAGGGATGTGGCTATGCTGTGAACAGCTATCAACAGTTGTCGGACAAGTGACAGACTTCCTCCCTGACTCAGAAGAAGCGTTCCACCACACCAACACTACCCAGGACATTCTTTTCAAGGCTTCTAAAAGCCAAGGAACCTAGCACTGTATCAGCAATAGTTTAAGAGCTTTCTCATAATAACAAAGTTAGAACAAAGAAGATGCACACCAATAACAAAGAAGCCAACACCAAATAGCTGTGATGCCCCAAGCGGCCTTTAAAGAATCTTTTCCACTCACTCTCAACCTGTGAACATCAAAAGCGTACTGAGTATGTCCTCAGAACATATTACTCTTCTATTTTGTACTCAAGAGACAGAGCTCACCAAAACTAAGGACCTGGTCCATAGCCCATCCCAGAACAGGAAGCTGCACACACTGTTCATGTGGGGTACCAATTTAACTAGCCTTTTCCCTTTCCTCTTCTATGGTGTCCCCCAGAGCTCAACTTGCTTCCAGGATCCAGATTCCCACTGACCACTGCCCTCCAGTTCCCCCTGATTTGAGCTGACTGCTGAGTGAGCCCTGCTCTGCCCTCTGCCCTTTCAGACACCTTTTTGGCTGACATTTGCATTTTCAGGCCACAGTGGTGATCTGGAGCAGCTGATGGCATCCATCAAGTCAGGCAGGAACTCACTGATACCTGCCTATTAAGCCAAGCCCTCAGTTTGGTTTATAAAGCGAAGTGTGGTTAAACAGACTATCTCAGTATTGTCTAGATGGGACATTGTGCACCTCTCCACGAGAGAGGAAGCCCCAAGGGACAGTGGACCATGTCTGATCTGCACATCCTCTGGTCTCAAACCCAGCATAGACTATTTGTTACACGGGTGCTTGCGTCACTGGAACCTGTTTTAGTCCAGGTGATTCCAACTTTCTAATATATCTCAACTGAACTCACACACAATGCATAAGGTACACATCCATGTCAAAACTTAACTGAGGTCCTTAACGTTACAGGCCTGACATGGAAACTGACTGTTCCTAAAATCACTCAGAAGGAGCAAGAAACCCCCTTTGATATATACTAGTCACACATTTTCATCAAGAATAACATTTGTAAAAGGAAAAAAAGAGAACAAATATGTCACTCAAATTGAAAAACATGTTGTTTTCCAAGATTCATATACACAAAACCAAAGATGCTGAACAGAGACGTAGTTGGAGACACAGACTTGAGAACTAGACCCATGGGTTAGGAGTGAGGGAGATCTCTAGTCCAACACCTATTACCTGCATTACCTAGGACCAGAAACTTCTCTCGCGCGGTTTCCTAGCCTATAGAACAACCGCAATTCCTCCCTCCAGGACTTGTGATTGTCTCCATTTCTCAAATGAGGAAATTCAAGCACAAAGATGTTAACTAATTAACGCGGCTTGTGAGTGGCGGAGATCTGTGGTTAAATACACGATCTCACAAAGCACTGCACACATTGTCTGGTATGGGATAATTTATACTTGTTTGTACTCATATTTTCATAATAAAATGGGAAGGCAAGACTCACACACACACACACACACTACTAAAAAGAGAGAGAAAGACAGCAGTTCAAGGGAGGATCAAGAGTAGTTCAGAAAGAAGGTAGAACAGAAGAAAATAATCTTCCTTTGCCCCACAGGAAATAACACCTTGCATTCAGGTTTTTTGCTATTCCATTGAGAGTTGAAAAAACACATTCTTGTCTTAGACACAAGCCACCCTTTTTACTAGCATTGAATTCAATTTAGTTTTATATGCTGGCTCTTTTTTTAAAAGAAAAGAAATGAAAAGAAAAAAGAAAAAGCATACAATTCCAAAATGCCTTCAAGTGGCTGATGGAGAGAGCAGGCAGACGCTCCGGCGAAAGCCGTTATTCCTGCCACGTGCTGTTGCCCGGTGGGAAACTGACTAGGCGGAGTTCAGCAGAAATGGCTCCAAAATGGCTGGGAGAGATGGGACTGCATGGAGGCGGGTGATGGGTGCTTAACTCCGACTCGTATTCATTTACTGCTACATTTAATCTGCTTTCAAACCAGTTCTCCTTCCAAAACACCATTCATATCCCTGTGGCCAAGCCCTGCTCTGAAGCCTGGGGCTGCAGAGGATCCGTTTTCACCTTCGTCGTCAGAAGCCCGTGTGTGAACAGTGCGCAGTGGGGACAGTGGTGGCAGAACATCACTAAATAACTGACTCTATAGATGTCTGCTGGCGCCAGCGATGGATTCCACACAAAGACACCATTAGTTGAACAACTCAGAAGTTAGTCTCAGGCCTTTTCTTCCAAGAAACACAAGATACAGGAAAAAGGAACTCGCCAGTATCTATATTTTATTTTATTGGTCTAAATGAGAAAATGAACACAATGGATAATTCATAAATAAGTTAGAACTTGGGGCTGTGAAAATGGCTCAATCAGTAAAGCTCTTGCCTCAAAAACATGAGGACCTGAGTTCAAGTCCCAGAACCTAGGAAGAATTCCAGGTGATGCAGTGTGAGTGATGGCCAGAAAAGAGGTGCAGACATTTGGGGCCCTGGAGTTTGCTACGAGACTAGCCTAGCCTAAGTTTCAAGACTTTATCTCAAACAAAAGTAGAAGGTGCATGAAGACAATTTCCAAAGCTGTCTTCTGACCATCGTCTGTGTGTGTGTGTGTGTGTGTGTGTGTGTGTGTGTGTGTGTGTGTACAAAGACAACACGCCCCCTCCCCCCGAGCATCTCTGGGACACATGGCTTAGCCTACTGCTCAGTACTGACACTTTCAGCCATGGATAATCATAGTTTTTCCATTACTCCGCTTCTGAGAATTCAGCGTAAGATCTAAGACAAAGTCAACTGTGAGACACCCACTTGGGCAGCCAGTTGGCACCACACACCTCTCTATAGCTGATGCACTGAATACGATGATACTTTTAACTACAGAAAGAGTCACAAATAGTTAAAAGTTTGTGAAGTGGGTAATTTTCACATGGTTTAAATCAAATGTGCAACAGTTCATAAAGTAATTGTTTTGTAGTTCCCAGAGCAAGTTTCCTAGGGAAATATATACTTATATATCTATTTGATGTATGCATATATGTGTATGTTTTTGAGACGGCATCTCATTCTGTACTCCAGACTGGTCTGAAACTCATTATGTAGACCAAGCTTGCTTCAAATTCATGGCACTCTTTTGGCCTCAGCTTCTCAAAGAGTTGAGATTACAAGTACGAGCCACCATGCATGGCTTCTATTTATTTTTAACCTTTTTCGAAGACAAAAGCAATCAGTACTGAACTAGCTACAGTACTTTGGAAATGATACCGTGGTTTGTATCTAAAGTTATTAAATAAGTACATGTGCCTTTGCTAAAAGCTAGAGCAGCCAATGGTGCTGGAAGCTCCTCTTCACTGGTTTGAAGTGTGCCACATGTTTATGTCTCATGGACACCCCCATTGTGTAGTAAAATATTTACGATGTGGACTCTGGAGCCAGATAGTTTGCATTCAAATCTTCTCTTTCTCATTGAATTGCTATGTAATCTCGAAAAAAAAAATGACTTGTCTCTACCTCAGTTTCCTCATCTGTGAAATGGAAACAATAACTCCAATTTCAGGGAGTTGATATGTGAATTAGATGCAAAGCGTGGGGGAGAGAAAACCAAGAGATAGCATCGCAGGGAAAGGATGGCTATGGAAAAGACCGGCAGTACCGAGTGTTGACACAAACCTGGAACCGAGAGAATGCTCACTGTATTTCGCTCGTGATTCTGTGAATGATCCAATCGCGGTGGAAAGCTACTTGGCCATATCTACTAAAATTAAACAAAAACCCACTTCATGACCATGAAATTCTAGTTCTGAGTTCATATCCTAGAAAATGTGTTCACTGAGTCCCAAAACCCCATTTCTAATGGACATAACCGTATTATCCCCACGCTCAAAACAGCCCAAAGTGCCCATACACAGAAGCGCTAAGTGAAATGTCATGAATTGATGGACTAAAGTACCGCATAGCAAAAAAAAGTAAACAGATTCTGAATCGTGTGAATACACGGGAACATCTTATAGGCGTTCCTAAGGAGTCAAGGACAACGTAAAGAGCCGTACGGATTGAGCCCACTTCCACAATAATATAGCCCATTATACAGTACAATAACTGGCGAAAGGCATTGATAATAATAGAAATAATCTTTTATATAGGCTATTGACTTTAAAAGGCACTAGGGAAGTTTCTAGGGTGTTGGAAATAGTTCACACAGACAAAACTCTCCACTGAGCTGTAAACGTCACTTTAATACACTTTATACAAGTTACTGTCTGTAGTATCTTGGCGTGCATGTGGAAAGAAATTCCTTTGTAAGGTGCTCATGCCAACACTAGGTCTGCAGTAAGCATGGAGGCTGTTTCACTATTGTCAATACCTGTTTATCTTAGCTGCCAGTCATCTGCACATGCCATAGTCTCCAAGTATCTCCCAAGAAACCTGGATGTATTGTGGGGTATTAACATGACAAAAGACAGTCCTCATCCCAAAGAGTGATGATTCAGTTGGGGACACTGTTGTCCCATAAGTATCATGGCTTAGCGGCCGAACAGGCTTCAGAATCAGAAAGGCCTGCTTTGGATTCCCGGTGCTGCCATGTGCTACCCTTCACAGTGTCACGTGCCCTTCAGCCTTAGTTTTTCTGTATTGACTACTTTGTGCTTGACGGTAGAAGCAGTCTCTCATTTGAGATACTTGTTGGAAAGTTAGCAACCAAGGTTATTACTGGATGATTGCATCTCTCTTGAATTTTCAGAGAGAGATGGACTAAGAAAAAATGGAGAATGGTAGGTTCATTCATCACAATCAAGTAGACCATGTTCCCTGCATTACTTCCGCTTAGCTGCACGTTAGCTAAACGTTTCTGTAAACACTACCTAAGAGAGGACCCATGACCTTGCTGTGTGACCACAGAGGAGCAAAAAAAATCCCTGTTTATTTACAGCTGTGCTTGGGAAAAGGCCCTGTCACTGTGACAGTCAGTTATGGTCTTATTTCTAGGTATTATCTCAATTACAACCTCCCTAATTGTGTGCCTGCGTTTGTCTTTGAGTTCCTGACAGTTTTTCCAATGACATAAAAGAAAAAATGCACATGCACACATGTGAGTATGTGTGGCAACCTTGTCTGTGTTTGTACCTTGGTGAACTTGTCAAACCATCAATGTGCCTCCTCTTTGTATAAGTGGATTGTGTGTGTGTGTGTGTGTGTGTGTGTGTAGTGCGCACGTGTTCATGTGTGTGTGTTTCCACAATTCAAAGGGTACCCGACAGACCCAGGTGTGGTAGAGGTTGCATAAACCTTCCTTAAATAAACAAAATCAGCAGCATCCACTCTATAACCTGTGGTCCCTCTGAGCCAGTGCGGTTCACCACCCTACAACTTCATTCTCTACTTACCTGGCTGCCAACACCAGTCAGTCCTAACGTACTCAAAAAAACGAAAGTCTTAACTGGTTCTCCCCAAAGCCACCAGAGCTTCATATGGTGCCTGGTACAAAGCAGGCACCCAGCATTTCGGAGCTGGTGTATAGATCTAGCGTGAATCAAGCTGCTGCTAGTCTAAATGGCAGCCTTTAAAAAATCAGACTGGATACCACCCCATGTTTCTTCACCACAGCACACAGTCTAGCAAGCTTACAATGGATTGGCTCTGAATCCCTCTCATTGCTTTGAAAATCAAATTTCCCTGTGCAACAAACAACTCACCTAAACATAACTGGATGACCAAAAGAATGGTGTGACCTTGTAGAGAGAGCTGAAATGAAGCGCCTGTGGCTGCACTCTGCCTAATTCTCTCACTCAGGATTACTGCCATCCCCTCTGTGAAACTGAGTCTGGAGGTCTCCGTCACCTCTAGATGTGACGGCTGTAACTCAAAAGGGTATCCAACTAACAGGGAGACTGACCCGGGCACGGTGGAGGTTGCCCAAACCTTCCTTAAATAGACAAAATCAATAGCACCTATTCTCTCTAACCCAGGATCCCCCAGAGCCAAGGCAATTAACTCAGGTTTGGAACCAAAGTCTGTAAGTGATATTTACAGTTCAGGGAAAGGAGCTGGAGTAATTGCCTCTCCCGATTCAAACCCTCCAAGGTTATTTGGAACCAGCTTGCTAATCTGATTCCCTCTTTCACCTAAGTCTAGAGAAACAACATCCTCCATCCAGACCCTGACAGAATTCCCAGTAGTCTGCTAGAGGGTGACAGTTCCTACTGGGATCTCTGCGGTGTGTGTGGTGGGAGGAATCTCTCTTTTTGTGCCCCCTTCTCTCTCTCTCTCTCTCTCTCTCTCTCTCTCTCTCTCTCTCTCTCTGTCTCTCTGTCTCTCTGTCTCTCTGTCTCTCTGTCTCTCTGTCTCTCTCTCCGTCTCCCTATCTCCTCTAGTGTTTATGAAGGCTATCTCCTACAATGGAACTCAGTCTACCCTAATTCTACTAAATTTTTTTAGTGCACCCCAGACATTACACTTAAACGGGCATTCAGAATTCAAATAGAACCACTGATAAATGGTGGAAGCCAGCCAACCTTCGCCCTCCACTCTTAAGCCTTGGTATTTCCCCATCAGAGCACTGGCAGCCTCTCCTCACATCACCACAGAGATTTAACAGCTAAGAGCCACAGTGAGGTCTTGCCTTACACAATTTAATTACACACACAGAAAAGACAACAGTGCTTGTACTGGCCCACCATTAAGTAAGATCATAAGCAATTTAAACTCAACAACACTTGTCCAAATATATGGAAAAAATGCAGTCTGTCATCCCAAGCCCTTTAAACGTTATCTCCATAACAGTGAATCATCACAGATCCACAGTAACTCAATCCATATTTCAACTGGAAGTGTGTCCTAAAGGGAGAAAAGTCGGAATGTGCAACACTGTTTCTAAGCTTATCTACCTGCTAGCCAACATAAATTAAGGAGCCATACTTTAGTGATTCAATTACACCACTGAGTAATTGAAAATACGCAATTACAGGGACTTGAAGTTCTTATGAGAAATATAATGCCTGCATTCCAGATTCCCTAGTATTTGATTTAAAATTGGGATATTGGCATAATATTCCACATTTGAGAGAAATCCCTCCCCTTCAGGTAATTCTGAACACTGACTATTTAAGGCTACAGGAATCCTTAGAGTCGTCTTGCTTAATCCTTTGTTTTTCAGATGAGGAAAAGGAACGCAAACATGAGTCAATTTATAAACTACAAAGAGAGGTCACTCTGGCCTCTCAGCCTGAGCTGGAAGTTTAAGCATTATGTGACTTCAGTTCTTTGAAGTTAGACAAAGCTTCTCCAGAGTGGTGCGCCAGCCATTTCCCACTTCAGCTCAGTTTCCCTTCCCTTGGAAAAGCAGGGATGACACCGAGACAGAGACGGATATCTAGTCAGGAAGCGCTGAATTCGTTTCTTTGTTCAACTGGGGTGGCTACACCGACAACAATGAGCAGCCTCTAGCAGGTCCTTGAGTGGCGGACAGAAGTTGCTTCCCCAAAGACACTCTGCAAACTGTGAGGCACACAGTAAGACCAAAGGAAAGAGATGACTGCCACTGCCACATCGCCACCATGCGCCACGTCCCTCTACTGCATCGTGTCATAATCGGTCTTGTAACTCCTGTTGATACTCTCGATATCTAAGCAATGATTTGGGCATGAGCTAGCATGAGACATAAAGCTTAGGTCTTTGCATGCTTTTCTGCAGACAACCTATCAATGGTACACTTCCTTGGCTTAAATGGAATTGTGTTCATTTTAGGAGTATAACCTAACCATCCACAGAACATTGAGCACGTGACTCATTTCTTGGACTTCCCACTGACGAGGTATGCTTGCCTGACATGTGACACTGTGTGTGATCAGTTTTCATCTGCCAGATGTACCAGCTCAACCGTAGCAAGGGGCATCATCCTTTGAAAAATTTACTTCAAAACTTTGCATCTCAATGTGCAAATCTTTTTAAAATCACGGATGATTATTCCCATCATTGACTTCCCCTCCATTTTTGCCTCCTGACAAAAGATTCCAGAGCCTCTTTAAAACCCAAAATAAGCGCATGTGATCAAATGCTAATTTAGCAATAAACAGAAAATTGACTTCAAATCATCTCTCTGTCACTCTAATTGATTAACAGTCACATGAAAATTGATAACACGATTTTCGGCGAGAGAGCGTGTGGCAAAGCTCTTCAGTTCTATTGGCTTTGGATATTGACTTCCTTCCAGATAAAGCTTTTTAAGAGTACATTAGTGAGTCCACTAATAAACTTGAAAGGCAGTCTAATTGCAAGAATGAACTCCATACAATGAGTTAATGCAATACCAGAGTTTACAAATCCAAGCCTTTTACTGAAACAAAGCCAGACACAAGTTCTGTCCCCACTCAGGCACCGTAGCCTTGCTTCACAGGTGTGGGTAAACAGCCCTTTTACCTCCTTGCATCTCCAGCATTCTGGAGCGAAACAGGTTCTCATGACATCCGAATGCCTTAAAAATTATCCCAACGTCTTTAACCGTTGCCTTAACGTGAACTTAATTGTAAGCGGCTGACCCTCAAATGGTTATAGTTCAGAATTAGAAACCATTTCAAAAAGCTGAAGGTTGAAAACCATAAAGCTGCATTTGCATTTGTCTGGGTCCTAACTGCTTCTAAGCAGAGCATGTTATTATGGCAGAACTTGGCTGCAGCTCCCATTGGCAGTAGGGGAGCAGCCATTGGGTTTATAAAAAAATGTGTTAACTAAGTGTCCCAGTGTAAGGCATTCTGTCCAGTTTCTCCGATCCTTGACGTATCCTTCTCTACCATCTGTGCTTCCAGAGCCTGACCTTTGAGTAGGCTAAGACATAGGAAGGCACTATCAATAAAGTCAAGGGCAAGAAGACAATTTAGTGGGGTACCTTGCCCCCTCATATGCCATCTTGGCTTATCATGGAGAGATTATGCTTACTCCATCAAAGCCTGCATTCTTGAAATGCATCCTCTTCCCTGGCAATAGCTATAGGTCTCTGGACACAGGATCAGCTTGCTCCTCTGGCATCTCCTGGTCTCCCTCTGTTGCTAGCCTGAAGGGAGACAACACTTGTTGGTTTCCTCTACCCTTCCCCACACTCTTGAAAATGGTCTCTTCATTAAACTCTAACCCCATTTGAGCGCACCATCTGTTACCTGCCAGAATCCTGACTGATAGGGCCACCTTCCATTAACCCAGTGGTTTTCTGCCTGTGGAGGGTTGCAAACCCTTTAGAGAACCTAAATGAGAAAAAAAAATTGCAGAGACCTCTCTTCAGAACTGCGTATCGTCTGTGGATGTGGCCGATACCGTTTCAAAGAGTTGTGAGATACCGTAAAGCACACGCATGGGTGGACCTCGAAGTGTCATATGCAACGGTAGAAAGGTGAATTTTTATTTTCAGATGTGGATGTATGCGAACTATGCTAATCTTCAAAGAGTGCTACTCTGGAGCATTGGGTTGTGAAATAAAACGCTGCAAGAAGGGGGAGGCTGGAGAGAAGATGCAGCAGCTCACAGTCCTTGCTGCCTTCAAAGAAGACCCAAGTTCAGTTCCCACCACCCACAACAGGAAGCTTACAACCACCTGTGGCTCTAGCTCCAAGGGATTTGATGCACTCCTCTGGCCTCTGTTGTGAATACACATAGACACAACTAAAGGTAAAATAAAAGTTTTAAAAAGAAGTGTCTAGAAAGACAGCTCAGTGTTGGCCAGGGGCCCGAATTTAAACCCCAGAGCCCACATAAAAATTCTAAGTGCAATGGCTTGCACTTGCAACCTAAGTGCTTGAGAATGAAGACAGGTAGTTTGCTAGGGCTTGCTGACCAACCAGCCTAGCATCATTAGTAAGCTCCTGGTCAGTGAGAGACCCTGTCTCAAATGATACGGTAGTATACATCTGAGAAATGACATCTGCGCACAACTCATAAGGAAGCGCCTCCCCAAAAGTCAGACTCTCTGAACAATGAAACGGGCGTCATCAAACTTTATTTTATATTGCATCTTTATTAGTTTGGTCTCTCCTTTTTCTTCACATCATGTGAGTGCTTTATCAAAGAGACAGTTGGGATCTTTTTTCCATCAGCCATGGTTTTACCTACTTGTAAAGTTCACTGTTCATCGTCAGTGCTTGCCATCTGGACTACAGAAAAGCAAATGTCTTTAGAAATCTCTGAGAAAAAAAAAGATTTCTTAAAGTTTTATCATACACCAAACCCACTCAGCATTCTAAAGCCTGATCTCCCAAGAGACTGATATGTATTCAGCTGGCTTTTTTTTTATTAACACTCAAGGCTTTATAATATTAAAAATGTATATGCCAAGCTACCCCAATAGAGAGCATGCATGCATTGGAAGGGGAAAAAAAATCTACTTCAAGCAGTCACCTGCCCTGTCTCTGCACTTGCCCCCATGGTGCAGCGTAAACAGGTTCTATGGGATTCTATGGGAAACGAAGAAAGCTTGAAGCCCAGCACTCCCAAGTGTTTTGGTCTCTTGAGTTCTCCATCAGTGGCTATTAAAATTTAAAGTACACTGGAAAATCCTTGACTCCACAGATTCTTTAAACTTCTGGCATCTTACAGTATTCTGTGTGGTTCAGAGGGAAACAAAAGAATCCATGCAGTAGATGCAAAACACAAATGTCACTGCAAACAGACTGAAAGAGAACCTTGGTTCATGTCTTCTTGCTAATGTCATCTTAATAATCCTGCAGTCAAAAGTCATCCTTTTGGAAAAAATAAATAAATTTGTTTAAATATCATGACAGAGAGTAGATAAACTCGGGAGTATCCTGTGGGAATATAAATTAGCCTCTCTATTTTTAGTTCGAACATATGATAAGGACAAATGATGCCCCTGGGGTCATGATTTAAAGAGTGCAGCCATATGAAGTTCATAACACTCATTGGCTTATAAGTAGGTGCTTCTCTTTGTTATCCTACATTATATCTTTCATCAGCAAAGTTCTCTTTGATTATTTTGGTGACTTTTATTAACACTGTTCATAAGCAATAAATAACTTTCATTAACATAATTAATAGCAAATGATAGTAATAAATGAGAGTAGTAAAGGATCTGGCCCAAAATTTTGGTCTTTGTCACTCATGATTTCCTAATCTGCTGTAAGGCAGCTGAGTGGAGTCAGTGACAAAGTGACACATTTTCTTCATTCCCCTCCCACCTTTATGCTCCCCCACTGAATGAGAAGCTAATTTACTTTAATTTAGAAAATACGCAATTGAATTCAGAAGTTCAGTGGACCATCTCATCCTGTTTTCTCCTGTTCACCTGTGGACCGTGCCCCTGACTCCATCCAGCACACTACTGCCAAGTTAATCTTCCTAAAAGCACAGCGCGGATGGTCCTCTGTCACTCTCCCCGGCCCGCGCTGCTCAACCTCATCAAGTGCACTTATGCCCAAGTGAAAGAGAATTGACTCGAATTCTAGCAGTCAAAGCTTTTGTCTCTCAAACAATGGCTCTTTTCTGGTTCTCACTTTTCTTCTCCATGTTACTGCTGCCTCCAAAAAGATTGCAGGACCACTCAACAGAGGTACCACACATCTTATAAATCTGCCCTTGCTTAACTGTCCTCTGTCAATACGAAATACTTTTCTTCAGATGGTTTGAATACGAACGACCTATAACATGTTATGATTTCAATACCTTCCTACAACCTGCCTGCCAGCTCACCCTCAGTGATTCCTGTGGTAGTATTTGCCATGTTTTAAACTATGAAATTTGGTTTATCTATTTGCAAAATGAGGCTAGTAATAAAAATGACAAGAATTAAATACGTTAAACAATTAATGCAGTTAAGGTTTTTATGGTAATGCTAGTTACGATGGCTAATTTATCTTAAGCAAGTTGAGCTTATAGCTAGAAAGTGGAGCCTTTGATAGCATTCGGTTGACGTTCTCATCCCCTTCTGTCCCTCATACCACTGAGGAAAAGGAGGAACGAGGTATCTATGAAAGACGCCTTGCTTCCAGGGCAAAGAGCAGACAGTTTCTGATTCTGAGATCAATGTGTATGGACAGCGTGTGTACGTCAAACAAAAGCTTAGCAGTGTCAAATGGTTCACCACACAACCCTAGCTGCATCCTAAGCGACACCGACTACCACATTTAGGCTGAAGCTTATTGGAGCAAAATGGCAACTGGACTCAGCAAGAACCCCTCCCGTGTTTGCTCTGCCGGCCCTTGCCTCCTCTTCCACTTTTCTTCACTAACACAGAAGGCAAATGAGATGCTTTTCTGTCATCTCAGTCGGCTATTTCTCTCACAGGGCTGTCCTCTTTTAAAAGACCTTGATTCTAATCTGAGTTGTAGTGTGATGAGTCTCTCTTAAAGGAACTGCCTTGGTGCCTGCGAGCACAGCAGAAAGTGGTAGGGGAAAAAAAAAGTATCATTAGTCAAAATCATAGGGGCTTTCCCAAAAGTTTCACGTGGAGTCACAAAGGCCCTCTTGGATTTGTATTAGCAAAGAATTCACACTTCCCTTCTAGCCAAGGAGCATTTTCCAGGCTGCATTATTCCAGAAAACGGCATCTTGAAGCCTAAATGCAACATGCAAAAAAAAAAAAAAAAATCTAAGCTTAAGGCCCAAGCAACCACTCTGAGATATTGCAGGCATCACACCCTCTGAGCCTTAAGAGCACTGGGCACATCTCAAAATGACACACAGGGACACAGAGCTCCACCAGAGCACGAGCCGCCCAGTTAATTGACAAGGCTGGTCACTGGAATGCACACGCCACTCGCCAGGAGCTGGAAGGCCACTTGTACAACACCCAAAGAAATCTTTCAAGTGGACAAGAGTCCTCAAAACTCCACACAGGCAGCACACATGACAGCCAAGGACACTTCCTTATTTGCACTTGTCCTCTGCACTTCCCAGGCAATGCTCCCGGGAGGAGAAAGGAGAAACTTTTCTACACCGACATGTAGTTTAAGCCCTAGCAAGCACGGGAGTCCTGAGGGGAATAGCACAGAGACTGCAGGGTCACTGCTTCCTAATTTCCCTGGGTAGCATCTGATGACTCAGCAATAGCCCACATCCTAATTCTTGCACAGAAGGAATCACCCCAGTTCCAAGAAGGCGTACTGAGCCAGAAGACTTCAGTTCCACTCACCAGCTATGTGCAGCGAGGCGAGTTCCTTTAACTCACTAACCGTTCATTTCTTCTGCAGAGGAAACGCTGTAATGTGAGAATGGGAATAGCTGGAAATAGGCAACTGTCTTAGAAGACAGAGGCTTCAATTAATGGTGAGTTTAATGAGTGTATATTTATTGTGCGGAGTAAAGGTTTTCATCGTAGTAGCTTTATGCTTGTGTATAAGGTAGCATACACTAAGCATACAGTATATTAAGTATATAATGTATATTCTTATCCCTTTTCCTCCTGTGCCCCCTCCACATTTCTAGTACCTTCCCTTTTATTTTCCTAATCAGTCTTGATGCTAAGTAATATGTTACACCTCTCAGCTAAAATCCCTTTTTTTATGATGTTCTCTGATCCAAGACTATGTAAATTCCCTAGGTCTGCTTCAAAAAGTCTACCCTTAGCTGAGGCCTGTAGGAAGAGATATTTATCCTCTCACACACAAGGGGCCAGTGGTTCGCTCTGAAAACTACTGAGCAGAAAGCATACTGTGTTGCTTCTGGCTTCTGGTGGCTAGACAGCCCTTGTCACCTTGTTTGTAGGTAAGTCACTCTAATCCTTGCTTCTGCATTCATCCTTGTGCCCCTGTGTCCACACGTTCCTGGTCTGCATTAACTAGAATGATCTTAATCAACTATTGGACTCTATTTCTGAAGAAGGTCACTGGATTAGTTACTTTCCCCATTACTATGACAAAACACCTGACCACCACCACCATCATCTTCAAAAACAAAACACAATAAGGAAGAAATGGCTTGTGGTGGCTTATGATTTGAATGTATAATACATCACAGCAGAGAATGCAGAGTAACAGAGATGGCTCTCTGCTATGGTAACAAGAGCAAGAGGCAGCTAGTCCCTCCGGCTCTACAGTTAGTAGCCAAGAAGAGATGAATGTATGCACTCTACTCATTTTCTCCTTTTTTATCAGTCATGAATCATTGCCCATGGAATGGGGTTGCTCACATTCAAGGCTCATCTTCTCTTCTTGCTCCCTAGAAGTCTCCCTAGAAACACCCAATCATCCAGAGGTCTGTCTTCAGGGTAATTCTAAATCTGGTCAAACCGACAGCTGAAATTAACCATCATCATAGTTATAATTTCACTACATCATTGGGGAAATATGATAGACCCTGTAGATCTACATTTAAACTAACTACCAACAAGGACCTGTACCCCAGCCCAGGCATCCCGACCCTTTAGCAGCAGTCAGCTCGACACATGGCATACAAATTTGTTCATTCTTCCATGTTTCTCACTGAAAACTAAGCCCTTGGATAATATCTTTAGTATATTCTCTATTATATTACAAGTATCTTGATTTCCCTAGTAAAACGTAGATCCTGGAAAGTTTCTTTTAAATAATATCTAAGTATTTAAAGTAAAATGCAACCAGTTCTGTACTAAGCACTTACGTATACCAGCTAAGAACCCTGAGATACGGCACTTCTCTTCATCTCCACTTTATGCCTAAAGAAAAAAGGCTTTTAGAGAAGTTAATTCTCTTTCCAGATGGTAGCTAGTGTATAACTTGTCAGGGTTTGAACCCACACAGACAGCAAAGTACAGAACCCTCACACCACAACCCCTCATTCACGAACCAATCAATGATGTGCAATGAGTCCCTTTCAATCGGCAGAGTTCCCAGCAGTCGCCAAGAAAATGAGGTGGGCCAATCCCTGGGTGCCAGGAAAGCGAGACTCTACCCAAACTTCTGTCTATGAACACTCCCTTCTGTCCATGCTTCTTGTCACTCCTAATCACACAGAGCAGTGAGGGAATCTCATTTCTTGAAAGGACCACAAATGTTCCAAAGGTTTTCTCTAACTTTTCCAACTTGCACTTGACTTCACCATTGCACTAGTAGGTAAATGGGAAAATACAGACCTTTCCGACCACACTAGGCTTGTCTTTTGATGTACTCAAATGAAAATGAATGTAACGCATGCGACAATGTCTCAGGCGCTTATGATATGAACAATTTCCCTTCCTTTTGCTATTTTTTTCTCTAGGCTATCTATGTGATATTACTTCAATCTCTTTATACAATAAGGTCTACGGCCATACCACCCTGAACGCGCCCGATCTCGTCTTTATACAATAAGCCATGCTCTAATCCATTCATCATTATTGCCACCCTTACTCTCAACCTTTCCATTTCATAGCTGTCTGTCTGTCTGTCTGTCTGTCTGTCTTTCATGTATCTATCCATCTGTCTTCTGTCTATCTCTTTCCTTAAGCAAGATGGTGCTCTAACACAAACCTACAGACGCCTACTCCATGCTCTCCTCTCTTTCCTCCAACATCCTCTCCCGACAACAGTGGCAACTTCAAGTCTCTCTTCCTCAGCTCTGCTCGGAACAATACTTTCCTTCTCTTCAGCCTTCGTCAGTTTTTTTTTTCAATAGTCACAGCTAGTGTTTTATCTGCTGTCTTCTGCACGGGGCATTTCCTCCAGTCAAAAGAATTTGTGGCTTGATTTCTTTAATCTTGAGAATTAATAAACCAATAAGCCAATGTGGTGCCAATCAGGGCTCGAGCAGGATTTATGTGGGGCACTGCAGTATCAGTGAAATGCCTCTCATGCCAAATGGTACCTGAGACAATGGACCAATATGAGCCTATGGGATTTATGAAAGAGGAATTTCAGTATTGCTATTGGTTTTCTTAAAAATATTTCTGCCATGCTGTACCCAGAGCTTATGTCCCTCAACTGTCCCATCACACTCAGTCTTACACACCCTCTCATCTATACCAGCCAACTAACTTTAATTTACTGTTTAATTTTTAAAATCTGCTTTGCTTTATTTTCAGTTCTCAGGACTGAACTCAGGGCCTCATAGATATTGGCAAGTGCTCTACACTAAGTGGTACCTTAGCCCTCAGTCAGGACATTTGATAAATTAATTTTAGTTAATGAAAATTAAGATGTCTTCCTGTCTTTAGTGAGTGTATGACATTTACGTTTATAGTGGAAATGACACTCTGTTCTGCTGCATGTCTTTAGGGAACTTTGAAGTATCTTTATGTTTAGAGTGGGGAAACACATTAATTTTCATGCCTTTTCTCTTAACGTTATTCCAAATAAAAAATTCTGATATGGGTGTCTTCTGAGCCATAACTGATTTATTGGGATAAGCAGGGAAAGGAAGAACTTGAGAAATGCCCCACCCAAAATATAGGATCTGTTTCGAAAAAGTAAAATAAAATTAAGGACAGATGTGAGGGAAACACGCCAGGTAGGCAACTTGGGTAAATCTGGGGGTAAATCCTGGAGGAAAAATGAGTCTCTGCAGGCTGTGGCCACTGAGAGAGGAAGCCAGAATGGAATTAGCTGTGAGAGCTCCATGCCTTCTGCTTCCCAGCACCTGCTGGAGAAGGAACAGTGAAAACGAATGGACATCAATGGATAGTTTCCTTTTTCTCTGATCTTTGTGAGTCTTCCATGAGGGCGTTTAACCTTATAAAGGTCATTTGTAGGTTACTTGCTTTTCCATTTCCATGGCTATGGTTGGTTCCACCTGCCCAAACCCAGAACGGCCTACTTCAATGTCTGCTTGCTCTTTTGACACATTGCCTCTCAACCCTAATGGTGAGCACCCGAGAATCCCAGGGGGACATTAGCAATACAGTTAGAGGATCTGCTGCTCTTCTGCAAGGGAGGAAGCAAAACAGCATTTCAAAAAAGAAAAAAATAAACCAATAACTTGAAGATGATCCAAAGTTTGATTTGTCTATATTCTCCTCCATTATTGAGCTCAATCAAGGGTTGACTGAATACAGAATTATTCATTCCATGGTTCCGACTTTACTCTTTTTGAAGCTAATTTTTCATGAATTATTTCCTTCGCTCCTTCTTGAAAAATAAATCCTTAGAACAAGTTCTGTGATTTGCTGATTTCTATGATGTGTTTTGGTGACTGACAGTAGTCTTTGGTTTAGCTTCTTGTGTAGCCTTCTTCCTCTATCAGCCAAGAGCTGCTTGGCCTTGGCTGTAAGTGTTGCTCTGTGTGATTTGCTTAGGGGAGAGGCCAAAGTCACTAATTAATTCCCCTGAATCCGAGTTTTCTAGTAATGTGGCTCCTTCCCTCTTCATGTAAAGCAGCCAGCCTGGCTCCTTAATCACCTTCGCTTTCTAATTCCATTGCTTCAAGGAAGTATTTTTGGCTGTGCTTTTCTCTGGCTTTGTGGGACCCGCTTCTACAAATTGTAGTGTGATTCTTAAATGCGCATTGACAACCAGCTTATCTCAAAAGCAATTTTATCAGCCTTGCTACCAAATCCAATCAGCATTGTATGGGAGCCCTAGTCTGTCCATAGACCTCTACCCATCCCCACAATTGCTTTACAGAACATCAGATACTATACTCAGAACTGGGAACCTAATTAACGGTACAGTTCTCCTGCTCTCTAGGAGAAAAGGGAGAGGGTTCCAAAGGACACATCCGTGTACTTAAGAGAAACAGAAAATTTGGTAAACTAAATTCTTTCGTAAGTGATCAATGGCATTGAGGGCTTTCGCTGCGCAGTGCTGTGGCGGTGGGTTGGCGCTCTGCTAAGGGCTTCTTACAATGTTTGCCCACCTTGTTTAAAAACATCACAACAACCCTAGGAGTTAGATTCTCTTTTCCACCA
This sequence comes from Dicrostonyx torquatus, assembly GCA_028555095.1. NCBI lineage: Eukaryota > Metazoa > Chordata > Mammalia > Rodentia > Cricetidae > Dicrostonyx > Dicrostonyx torquatus. The sequence goes on along the minus strand of JAQHUG010000017.1, from coordinate 4,652,623 downwards.
TCTTACACTAAGAGAAGGAAGGGTTAAGGAAATGAAAAACATTAAGCTCTTGGCCATTCAACTCACACTGTCATGTACATGGCCCTTCACTAAGAATACAGACAAATTCATACAGGAACATCCAGTTTATAGGAGCTTGGAAGAGAGCTACCGCAAACTCAAAGCCAGCCTGAGCTACCAAAAAAATCCCAGGATAGCCAGGGATAGATAGCAAGACCCTGTCCCAAAACAAAAAATAAAATACAACAAAACAACTTTTTCTGTGTCATTGTAGTTTAAGGAGTTAAATAAATATTGTGATCTATATATGTTACTCCAAAGAAACTCTGTGCAGCCGATGTTTTTAAGTTTAGCAGAATTTGAGGCCTAGTTCAAGCTTTATAAATCTGTCATAATATTAATCAAAGAGAAGATCCATAAGGTAATGCTGTTGCCTAGGGAATTAGTCTTCAGTTGCAAAACAAATGTAAGACATAGAAAGAAAGCAAAGTAGAGGGAAATGGCATGATGTGTATAGTTTCAAGGCTAAATGCCACTAACCTTTTTGGTTTTTAAGACTTGTGCAACACACAAAATATAAAGATGAAGAGTAACAAAATAAAAATAAAAATAACAAGGCCTCTTCCATTCTAAATCTCTGCGACCATAAAAAAATGGAACTATCTAGATAGATTCTTTCCATCCTTCCAAATATTGTACTAATAGTAAATAAGAGCAAAGGCTTTCTGTTTGTCCGGGCTTCCACCACTGTGACAAAATCCCACTAAACAACTTAGAGAGGAAAGGTTTATCATGGCTCATGCTTTCAGAGTCCATGGTCCACGCTTGGCTGGATGCATGGTTTCTGCATCGCCAAGAGGCCAGAACACTACGCTGGAATGGAGTGGTGGGCAGAGATATTCATCTCATGGAAGCCAAGAAGCAGAAGGAGATAATACTCCTGGGAGTCAGCTTCTTCCTCCTGCCTGGTTCTGCACTCTGACGATGGGATGGTTCCATCCATAGTAATGAAGTCCCCTTAGTTAGTCATTCAAATACACCTAGAAGAATGCTTAACCAACCTTGGGTATCTCTCAGTCCAAGCAAGTGGATGCTTAAGATCAATCACCACAGGCTTCAAAGTTAGGTCCATGTTTGAATCTTACCAATCTGTCGCTCACAGAGTGACATCACATGAGATAAGCAACCTCTCTGCCCCAGTTTCCATAGATAGATAGATAGATAGATGAATATATGTATATATACATGTATATGTGTATATATAATATATACACGCGCATGCGCGCGCGCGCGCACACACACACACACACACACACACACACACACACACATATTGTTCCCTATTTTGTTTTTCAGACAAGATCTATCATTGAGCCAGGAGGTCAGCCATTCAGTGAGGCTGGCTGGCACTGAGTTCAGGGAAGACTCGCCCACTGTGGGTGGTGACATTCCCTACTTGGGAGTCAGAAGATAATGCCTCAAGTTGCAAAGATGAAATGAGATAATGTTCCTAATATCCGAGTACCTGGTAAGAGCACAACAGCAAATTGGTATTATTTCCAGAATGTTACAGCGTGGTGGGTCCTAAGTATAGAAGTTATTGCACTGGGCTGGGTGTTAAACCAATTCTACAGCTTGCCAACAACCTCCTCAGCCAAACAAATCTCTGGACATAAGGGTGCTCCAGTCATCTGAGCACCATGAAGATATGAAGGGAATAAAATTCTCGAGGGGTAAATTAGAAAAATATACACTGGTTCCTGATCTGACACAACAAATGCTTGGGATTACAGAGATCTGAGTCATCAGCTAACTGAGGCTGCTAAAAAGTAGTGGTGAGATCTCCAATAGAAAAAGGATTAGCTATTAGGCCCAGCTTTTTTGCAGGACTGGAATTATAAGAACGTGCATGGGGCTGGAGAGATGGCTCAGAGGTTAAGAGCACTGACTGCTCTTCCAGAGGTCCTGAGTTAGATGCCCAGCAACCACATGGTGGCTCACAGCTCTCTGTAATGAGATCTGGTGCCCTCTTCTGGCCAGCAAGCATACAGACAGACAGAACACTATACATAATAAATAAATCTTTTTTTTTAAAAAAAGGAAGTAATATTCTGGGGCAGGTCTGGGGCGCAGGGGGCAGCAATGCACATTTTTTTCTGTTGATGGTATTATTTGCTGCTGGAGAGGGAGTGAAAAACAGTTTCTCTAAATGTCATCTTTCAAAAAGTTCAAGAAAACCCTGCACGGCCACTTACACGTGCTTGCGACAAGAAGTCCCCATCTGAGAGAACAACTTGGTAAATTCTTGCTTTAGACAAAAGGCAGAGTATGCTGGGGGCCCTTGTCTTCACAGGAGCTTTCTCTGTACTCGGAAGCAAGTTACACTGTGCTGTGGGAGGTGCTTAAAGATCTTCTCAACTGGGTAAAAATTTCACATCATTTACAATTATACACCCATATTTACCTCTCATGATAAAAACATAATTTCACTCAGTTGGTAAACGAGTTACTACCACCATACTTTATTAACTACGTAAGAAAATATATTTAGACAAGGAAAGGCAACGTACTCCATTTATAACTGGGAGCCAGTCCAGAGCACCTAGTGATGGTTCTCTGTCTTAATTTCTTCTACTGTTACCGTAAATAAAATACCTTAAGAAGAATATCAGTGGAGAACGGCATTGTCTTAGCTCACAGTAAGGTCACCAGGGAGGGGAAGTCGATGCAGCAGGAGCTTGAAGCAGCTGGTCACATGACACCCACAATCAGGAAGAAGAGAAGAATGAACACACACCATTGCTAAGCTCCCTTCCTTCACTTGCATAGTCCAGGCTCCCAAGTAGGGAATGACACCACCCGCAGTGGACAAGTCTTTTCCTGGAGCTCAGTGCCAGCCAGGCTCGCTGAATGACTGAGCTCCCTGCTCGATGATAGATCTTGTCTTAAAAAACGAGATAAGGAGCAATGGAAACAGCCATCTAATTGTGACCTCTGGACTCTACAAACTTGTGCACATGTACACACACACACACACAGACACACACACAAGCACACACAAGAGGGAAGGAGAGAGAGAGAGAGAGAGCAACACGGTCGCAGTGGAAAAGAGAGCCATGGCCTTGGAGATAGATCGTAGTGGTGGTAGAGGTCACCGTGATGTCTCAGGGGGGCATGTGTACCGCTCTTCGAGGATGAGGCTGGTTTCCTGGGAGGTACATGCTCTCAGGGTCAGAACAGAACATGATGCAAAAGGGATTGATTTCTTGCCCAGCAAAGGTGTTTCTCTTTGGGAACCCAATACTGGTAGCACACTGAGAAGGCTCAGCATGGCACTGGCAAGGAAAAGCATTCAGGGAATTGCTCCAGCAATTGGAAAAAGGTGTTTTAATTAGGCTGGTTGGTTAGTGGTTCCCAAAGCAATGGGCTCTGAGCAGAACAAAGGGGGTAAGCATATGTGTTTGAGCAAGCACATGAATGGGGGCGGGGGGAGGAGGGGGAAATGGAAAGAAAGGGAGCAACCTGTCATGAGCAGCCTATGATGCTCTGAGCATGAGCCACTCAAAACACAGGGCACATCCTTTTATGTTTTGGGGTTCTAGAGGCTAATTTCATCTTCCTGTGGCATCAGGTGAGAAACCGTGCCCAGGAGGGAAGGCCTGGAAACCTGGTGCCTGAACTTCCTCCACTGACCCCGCCTGCTTCAGGAAGTCTTGGAAGACAGGGGAAGCGAGTACCTCATGGTCCAAGGCTAATAACAATCATAAACCCTCCAAGAACAAAATTGACTGAAAAGAATGAAAATTTTAAAGTGAGACAGTTCTCTGTCATTTCTGTCTCGGATTATACTGGAGAAGGTTGAACTCAATTTTATTGAGAAATCAATTGTAATTTGGCACTCTGCATGATCCTTGGCAGAGGACGCTGATAACAGTCTCTGCTGAAATCTGCAAGCTAATTTACCTCTGCTGCCTTCGCACTCACAAACACGCCCGCCCGAGAGGCCCTCTGCCCATCACACACTAGGGCAGCATTGATCGGCAGCCCCCTCCTTGTGTTTATGAGATAAACAGTAAATCTGGGAAGGGAAACAAAAGAGAGGGTTCAGGTCAACCAGGAGGAAATTCAGACTGAGAAGCAAAGATAAAAGTAAGAATGTTGCCTATGTGCTAAAGACAAGTCACCAGAGAAAAGGGGGAGCGAAGTGGGTGGGCATTGCATATACGCACAGAGGTGCTATTGAGGGTGTTTTGCCAATGAAACTCATTGTAGGCTCCCTGAAAGCTCTTTGCCAAGTTTATTTTAGTCGAGCAAGGTCATTTTGACCAACAAGAACCTGCCAGTGTGGTAGCTGTCTGGAGGGACAACCTCCGCACATGAAGCAGAATTGAGTTACCAGGAGTAACCCTTCCATGGGGATTCCAGAAGCGACACCACCCTGGACTTTACAAGGGAAGGGCCAGCTGGATCACCAAGCTGGCTAGTCCCAGGATCTTTCCTCAGAACGCATCCAAGGGATTGATGCCAATCCACCCCAAGTATCATTGATTTCGGTGGGAATGTCAAGGTTGGAGGCTCCATGGAGAGACAGGTGTCCTGGGGAATGCACTGTCCTCACAAAGAGGCAGAGCAAGCCCTTTGCCCACATCGCTCACTTCCCACCTAATGGTTCATCCTCCTGACGTGCCCCGGATGACTTCTGGAAAGTCACTGGTGTGGGGGAGAAGAAAGGAGGGAAGTGGCAACTGTTGGCTGTACCGAGTATGCCCCCTCACTCAGAGATCCCCATCCCACACACCCCCACAGCTGTGGTTGTCACACACTCTTGTCCCCAAAACAAACCTATTATTACTGGTTTTCCAACTGCACTCACCACGGTAGACTCAGCCTTCCAGCTCCCCTTCTGGAACCTCCCTCCAGTCATCTTCGCCCTCTGTAACAAAAGTCCCTTTCCTCAACGTTATTCCCAGGGCTGTCCAAATCTAGGGCAACGTGACCTAAAGTCACCAATTCCTTCAAAGTCGAAGCAACTGAAAGACAGCTGCATCTCTGTTGTCTGTGTCTCGACACTGGAAGGGATGAGGCTTGGGACTGCCCCTCTGCTCGGGGGACCAAGAAAGCACACCATCACAGTCATGCCTGGAGAGCTCCATCCCCAGGAATGTCCAGTTCTGACAATTCAAAAAAAAACTCACTGAAGTTGTTTTTCAGGCTTACCTGTAACATGGGCTTTGACGCTCTGAAGATCCCAATGGAAGACACCAAACTCTGTCTGACTCAATCCCAAAAAGTGGAGAAAAAAAAAGGGCAAAGCCAAGTCAAAGATCTAATCAACAAGCAAAGAGTTGAGAGTACCCGCTGCTTCTGTGTCCTGTCTCATGGGCAGACCTGGAAACTAGCTTTCTTTCATGTTATAGGCAACTCACTGCAGGGCAGGATTACGGAAAATATATATCCTTAAAAATATTACAAGCAGCTTACAGCAGTAATACCTGTAATTTTTCATTCATTTTAATATGCCTGTTTCTCACGTTTAGAATTTCTAGTAACTCTACCTTATTATGTTTGCTCGGTTGATGTGCCCATATAATCGGATAAACATTTGTCTAATGCAGGGCTGGGCTATTTTTAAGGCACTTCTGTGCAATAACAGCAGCAACAAAAATAAAAAGCACGGGAGAAACAAAGGCACTGGAACACGGCATTTGAATATTGAGGACTTTCTAAGGCTGGGCAGACAGTAGTTCAAGAAAGGGGGAAGGAATGCGAGAGATGCTTTGTGTAACGTTCAGCTTGTCAGTAGCCACAGTGGCCTGGCTCCTGGAGCTTTTTCAAATGAATTATCTCTTTTCAGTGAGGGGGTGAGGGGCGGGGAGGGCCTACAAGATGGCTTGGCCGGTAAAAGTGCTTGCTACAGAGCCTCACAACCTGAGTTCAATCCTTGAGACCCGTGTGCTGGAAGGAGAGATCTGATTTCGGCGAGTTGTCCTCTGCCCTCTGTGTGCTTGCACACACACTCACTAAAGACAAATGAAAATGTAACGGAAACCTAACTGGCGGGAGGAAATAAAAAAAAATGCTTCTAAGGTCTTCCTTGGAAGTCCTTATGTTAATTTATAAAGAATTACAGCAGTGATCATGCACTATTCAAAGTAACACCCATAAGTGTCTCATCTGTGTCAGGTGGGCCAGGCTGTCATTGTACATGAATTAACCCACTTAAGTCATTGCAGATGCTGCCTGTGAGGGTTACAGGACATGACATTCACAGTGACTGCAATGAGAAATATCCTGCACATGCTTCAGTGGTTGAAGACTTGGTCCCTAATTGTTGACTTACAGCCTTGTGGGAGGAAATTTAAGTCACTGGAAGTGGGCGCCGAGAGCTCACAGCCTCAACCTCCTTCCTGTTTGCTCCGTTTCATGTTTGTCAGTAAAGATGTGAGTCCCCAGCTTCTTGCTCTAGCCAGTGTGCCGGCCTGTTGTCTTCCCTCCTCTCCAGGGTGGACGCTTTTCCCTCTGGAACTGGGAACTCGAGCTCTTTCTTCTCTAAGTTGCCTCGCTCAGGGTGTTGAGCACAGCAATAGTAAAGTATTTAAGACAACACTCAACCCTGTATTACAGGTGACAACAACAAGGGTATCAACCAAAGGACAAAGACTGTAATAAATCTTGATGCAATTATTTAACTCTTGGAGCACTTTGCTTTTATTTTCATACCATAAACATCTATTTTCTATTCTAAAAAATACAGAACAAAAAAAAAATGTAAGAGTTCCAGGGTGGGTCAAGGTGCTCCCAGAAGTCAATGCAAAATGACCTCAGCCACAAGCTAAGGCAGTTCTGATAAACTTTCCCTGCAAACTGACCCAGTTTCTACTATTTTGCCTTAAATGGGTGGGCGGGAGTTCCACTCATTCACAGTGCTAAAGGACAGTCACCTTGGCTGGGAGCCAGCACTGGCCTGATGACTTGATTCAATTCACTGAAGCAAACAGGCAGGCAGAGACCTCACAGCTTACACTACACTGGACAAGAGTGGCCAGAGGAGAAGCTGGGCGAGAGGAATAGAAATGCATGGAACATGGCAAAGACCATTCCCTTTCTACTTCCTGAGGACTCGTCAGTCAGCGGAAAATGGGTCCTTCTCCCCCCCCGCCCCCCGCACTGAAACTTTTCTCAGCACTGTACATCATATGCAGACCCGTTTCTCCTTCAGAGAGGAGTGTGGGTGCCGGGGAAGAGCATATTCTGGTCCACAGTGCTGTAAGAGAGGGGTGTTTTGAGTGGAAGGAAGGAAGATAGTGAGCTGCTGAGTCATCTTCCTGTGGTCCAGTCTGGTTCCAGGTCCGGGTATCCTTGCCTCTGCAGCCTCTTCTTGAACGGTTGCTCTAAACTGGCATTCACAGACAGTTGGCCTAGAAATCAACTGGGAACCAAGAGAAAAGGGACTATTTACTTCTACCCAGTGTGGAGAAAGAACTCTTCAAAGACCCTGCCTTGGGCCAGCAATCTGACTGGAGCTGGAATTCCAGAGAGTCTGGGGAGAACACTGCCTCAATGACTAATTAGTATGGTTCCCTTCGCCTTGCTGTTTGCCCAAGCTGCCTCTAGAGAATCTTCACCATAGAGTTGATGGCAATGGTCTGGTTAAGACTTTGGCAGACAGCATTCATGCTGCAAACCTCCCCTTTTTCTATTCCTGGTAAGATGCAAAGCCAGTGGAGATTCAATCCAAGGACTTCACTCTAATGCTACTAGTCAAAACAAAACAAAACAAAACCACAAAACTTTAACAAAGGGCCTCAAGAAATTTTGATATTCTATGATTTGACCCCTAATACAATTAATTCACTATCTTCCCTGATAATTTTCAGAGTATGTGACAAATGACAAGGACACTGTTGTAATGTCCACTGGATAAGACTCAAGACCCTCCACTCTAGATGCCTCTTAAAATTTCCAAAGTCCATGACTGTATTCAACTAGATCAAGCATTTCTAAACAGCTTTCATTTGCTCCAAAAATGAACCAGGTGGTCACTATCTACATCTAATAGTCAACAGGTGCCAGTTTCATCAAGGCCAGTGTGAGAAGCACGTTCTCTGTGAGCAGAATCTCCTCAGCAGAGATCATTTCTCCCTTGGAGTCATCACAGCACGAAATCCCCATCTCCACAGCGCCTCTTGCACCTCTCTGCCTGCCCCCACTAATGCAGGGTCCCCATCGGCAGAGTAGAAGGTCCATTCCCTGCTATTATGTAGTCTATGGTCTATGTCAGCTTCGCCACGGATCAAAGAGTGGGAGCCAAGTGGAGAAACAATGGTTCTACCACACACGGTGGTGCTTGTCTTTCTTAGACAGAAGACTAAGTGCTTAGTTCAAAATCTGCACCATTGCCCTTCTGTTACCAACCCAACAGATCTCTTCAGTAGAAAGACCTCACCCACAAATACCATCAAAGCCTTTTTCCAGGTGCAAATGATCTCATATTTACACAGAGGAAGGTTGAACTCCCTTGCGCATCTCCTGAGAGATCTCACATGAAAGATGAAAACATGCTCAAAGTTCTAGAAGTCTGGACTGATCACTGATGTTTTGGCCTCTCTAAAACTCCTTTGATCTGGGGCTATTTACCTCCCAGCTTTCTTAGTCTTCAGGTTATCTTTCAAAGGCATGTCCCCCTTCTTTGACCATTAGAGGTTCCTCTCTCCCAAGCGTACGGTTCATCCTTGCTGAAAGTTCTATTTAAAAAAAAAACTGGCTTCTATGTGCCAACCACAGATCCTGAGCTGGCAGATTTAATTGGCAGAGAAGTGGGAAAGAGAACAGTCCATGAGAGGCAGCTCTCCCAACTCTGGCAAGAGAGAACTTAAAGTCAGAAAGAGAGAGATGAGACACCTACCCTGCCCTGCCTTTTTCCACTGTGTCCCTTCCTCCATTAAACAAAGGACACTCTCCCATTCTGCAAGGGCTCAGCATACTTTTCTGGGATCTGTCCCAGGGTATGGTCCCACCACTAGTACGTAGAGAATGACTCCTGCCAAGTCACTTAACCACCCAATCTCAAGTTCCTCATCTGTAAAATTGGGATAATATTTCTCACCCGACATCCCAGGTTCCTAGCGATAAATATTAATGTCCATAGAGGGCTTTGAGATCCCAGAGTGAAGGATGAAGCAGAGTGTTATTTTTATGATGTTGCAGCTTCCATAAAGCATCAAATTCAATGAGAAAGAGGAGAGAGTGGGCACTGGGCTGGAACCAAGAATAATGTGGGCAGCTGCAGCCCAAGCTTCCCCCACTGCCAACGCATCTCCACAGTCTGCCACTCTTCAAGTCCTAGGGCTTTCGTTCTCATTGGTGACCTCTCTCTGTGTTCCCGCTGCTCTCCTCCCATGCCTCGGGATCCCTATTTAGCATCACACTAGCATGGAAATTCATATCGCTGATATGGACCTGTGCGTTGCAAACATCAAGAGTTCTTGCCTGGCAATCTGCTGGCATTAACATGCTACTCAGCAGGAAGCCTGTCTTCACCACTCAGGAGCAAGCCAGCTTTCCAGAACTGGCCAGGTGCCCACATGCCAACTGCCCAAGTAGCTGCTTCTGGCCACCACTCTTCTCTCTCACAGAAGAGGAGTTTCAGGCCCCCAAGGCAAGGAAAGAAAGAACAGAATGCTATGCGCAGGCCTCCATTCCAAAAGAGACCTGATTTTATTTGAGGATAAAAATGCTTGAAGAAAATTCAACAAAGAAAGAACAACTGAGAAAATTAAGACAGTGGTATGAAGGAAGAGTGAAGGGGAGGTTGCGTACTGCCTGGGCTCTTTGACACCCTAAGAAGGCACTGTGAGGTCTGAAGAAACATTTTCCCTCTTACACAGGAGGAAACTAATGCTGTGGGCAGTTACAATACCAATAAAAGAAATAAACAAAACCATACCAAAGCTCTCAGTTCATGTCTCCGTTCATCTGTACATGTCTCAGATGCTCACCGTGGTAACAGTGGCAGACCTGCCAGAAATTAGGCTCATGTCATCCCTCTGTGTCATCTTAGGGTCCCACTGACCCTAAGAATCAGGAGCCTGCTTTCTGAGCTTCAAACGTCATTTTCCAAAACATCTTGGACCCGTTTCCTACATTCTTTGCCTCCAGTTCATATCAAGCTTCACCTGAAGCCCTCTGTGGAGAGCTTTTCTCACAGGATCTGGAGACAAATTTTTGCCAGAACTGCACCAGCCAGCAATACGGAGGCCGAGCCCTGAGTCTGGAGATGAGGTGGAAGAGGTCTAAGACGAGTGAACTATTGCCCAGTGAGTAAAATAGCCATTTCTTTCCTGTGACAGCAGCTATTGCCGATTTGTGGGAAAACAACAACAACACACACACATTAAAACGGGAATATTAACACTTAAAAATGTATTCCCATTGAAAGCAAGTGTCTAAAGTAGAATCGCGACCCCTTAAAACAAGAACCGGCACAAATCTCTATTAGGGAAATGGCACCACAGCACTAGCTAAGTCCCAGTAATGCAGTCCAGGCTGTCTTCACAGGCCAAAGAAATGGAGCAAGAATATTATTGAAGGGTCTGTCCCTCCATCAGAGAGGACGGTTTGTATTCAGGGAGCACCCATTAGTGCTAATGAGAACTACAGATGTAGGTCCCCAGGCACTGGGATGGGGATGTCTTTTGGTACTTTTTGCCAAGATTCCTTCCACTATGGCAGGTGTATTGAGATCCAGAAATTCCTCGCTCATTAACACAGCCCCTCTCTGAGAGTCATTTGCAAGTTAGCCCCAAGTAGGAGAGGCTGAATTAGTCTTTCTTTGCCTTTGCCACGACATCTACAGTCTTCCATGTTTTCGCCTGTAGGTATCGTGCCGCTAAAACATAGTCTAAGACAAATGCCATTTTAATTTGCTTTAGGCGGCAAAGACCAACACACATTTCGGTGGAGAATGCTATGTGTTTTAATTGCCTTATGAAGACATAGCATATGCCCTGACACACTTAAATGATTAACAGATTACTCCAAATGCCTTTGGCATAGAATATCTATACATTCATTAGCCAGGACAATTTATCTTCTTGATAAAACTAAAATTACTTATACAGCAGGTTTACTTTCTATGATTAATAAATGATAAAAATCTAAATTATCCGTCTGAAATGTCTCTTTTGGCCATTAATCTCACATTTATCAGCTTCTATCATACATATTATTAATATAAAAATTCAATGTTCCAAGTATTTCAATTTGCTAAGAAAAATGAAAGATATTTAATGCAAAGAAGCATCCAAATTAGTAGGAAATTCTGCATTGGTTTTGAAGCAGTCAGGGAGTAAACAGTTAGCTTTAAATATGCATTTTAAAAACAGATGAAATCTAGGCACGTGTGGGCACCAAAACAACCCCTCCTCAAGGATTTCTCTCACACACATACTTCCAAAAGCAAGATGAGGACTGTGGAGGATTTGACATCATTCTGTGTGTGTTCATAAGGACAAAATTCAGATCATGCTCAGAAACGGAGCTGGCAGCCTGAGATGTAAAATCTGCAAAAGGTCACCACGCCAGGTTTGCATGTGGCAGGAAAGTGAACTCCGAAGGCTTGAATATGGTGGGAGGAGGAGGCTTTGTGGGTTAGGTCCTGCGGCTAGATTTTTAAAACGTTTAAGTCTGCCTGGCCTCTAATTAAACAAGGAAATTCAGGATGGTGTGTTAGCACCTCTGTTCTAGAAAATCTGCATTGAAAGCCCTAAGGTTGATTCCAGACTTCCAAGTTCCCAGATCTCCGTTTCAATGGTTGCCTCTTGATTTTTCTGATCCCAACTGCCAGAGTAACTATGGAGACCAGGCCATGCATCTCCCAGCTGCTATACACGGAGAGAGACATTTGCCACTTCCCTTGATCACTAGTTACTAACCTTGGTGACTCACTGCCCAGAAGAGTCAGAACCGAGTAGCTAAAGAAATGCATGACCCTGCATGAGAACAAGGTGTGCACACAGACACATCCTGGGCCCTACTGGGAGGCTGACAGTCTGAAGGGCTTCGGGCATGTAGCACTGAAAAAGGACAACTCTGTGTCACCCTCAGAAAACCATTATTTATTGAAAACCGTGGTCTAATGAGGAAGGGGCTGCCACACACTTGATCAGCCTCTAAAGGGTTACCACTGGGGCTCCATGCCTACATCTGGCTCTGATGTTGAAGGAAGAAATTAGGACTCTGAAGGGGAAACAGACAGAACTGCGTCAACAAGAAGATGAATAATGTTGACTGTAGAGTCAGTAGAAGAAGCTCAGGGAAGAATGTTTGAGTGCCTACCCTTCACTTACCACCAACCACTCAACTAGGCACTGCACCAACTGGAAGGGATGCAGTGGGTATCAAGGGAAATGGACTCTGCCCTTTCTGAACTTATAATCCCATGGACCTTGGGGAATCACATATTAATTCTGTGCAACGAGAGGGCAGCAAGGGATGAGGACTAAGAACCAAATCTATGAGGAATGTATGCCTGGCGGATTCACCTCACTCTTATTTATGAATGAGACTTCTGCTGAGTTCCACTGTGTGTGTGTCTGTATATGTGTATGAGTGTGTGTGTGTGTGTGTGTGTGTGTGTGTGTTACCTCAGAAATATGGTGTCAGAAAAAAACTCACAGACCCAGTTAAGAACCTCACACGTATGACTTCCAGAAGAAATGGGTGTAAAATTGCGGTCATCTCTGTGGTCTTAGTCCACACTGCTTATGTGAACCTTGGAGGTGAAAGAAAGCTTGTCTACTATAAACCCAACTTGCCCTCAAAGCATGCTCAGCCTCAAAGCCTCTGCTTCCTCAAGGCTCCCACCACAGACCTTCACAGTACCTTCATGTGCCCTAATTCTGCACTCCAGCATCATCTTCTATGACAGGACTGTAACAAACTGAGCAGAGAGTTAGGGTCAACCCCACAATCTAGTCTCAGCTCTGGACTGGAGCAAGTGCCCATCACTGACATCAAGAATCATACATGGCATTTGTAGGACAGTTAATACGTGTGAGGTTCTTCCTACATGTCAGCTCATTCAGACTTTACAGGAATACGGCAAGAGTGCTGTTCTTAGGAGTGCCTCTTTACAGAGAACGTGGGTAGAGCAAAGAAACATTCAGGGTCTCGCAGCTAACCCCCATGGTAAATTCAGGGGCTAGTACCAAGAATAGCTACTGAAAAATGTGCGTCCCAAGAGTGTGTGTTCCTAACCAGTGAGATATCTCCTCTCGCTCTCTCTCATTTTGCTTTCCTTAGATTCAATATGTCTATGTAATGATGATACTGGTGAGGATCAAATTAATAACTTCAGTACCCATTCCTGTTCCCTACTCAAACACAGGACACACAGCTATCTCCTCCAAAGCCCAGCTATCTCCACTGCCTGTATTCAGTCTGTGTTGTTTCACAAAGACTCTGCAAACATTGAGTCTATCAACATTGACATGCATTTTTTTTAAAGATAATTCTAGTTTAGCATAATGGAATGGAGGTCACTCAAGAGAATAGATCTTCATCAAAACAGCTTAGATAAAGACAGGGTAAAAGGACATTCCAAACATTTATGTGTAGAAGATATATATTGGGAAGGGAAGCAAGTATTTTGTAAATTAACTGAGTCAGAGTAATTGGTATCTCCAGCTACCCAGTAGATCAGAAGGAACTAAACTTTCAAGCTATATTTTAATTTTTTCATTAAATTCCTCTATCTCCTTAAGTACCTATCTTATTTTAAAGTCAAAGTCAAATCTCCCCATGGCTTACAGAGGAAAGGAGGGACCAACTGCTCAACAAATACCAACATAGCTCTCTTTCATGTCCCAGGCATAGAGCGTCCTCCTACATGATAGCCAATGACTTACGCTTAGGAGGGTGCACACACATTAATAAAATGAGGTAATATTTTCTACTGGCAATAAATTATAAGAATAATTGGCCTTATCACATCAAACTTTACATGTGACTTTGGATGTCAGCCCTACCAACTCTTAGAGGCAGGTTGCCATGGCAAGCAGGAGAACAAAGCAGCTGGAGTCTGTTTGGCTTTGAACTAGAGTTCTTCCCTTTTATTCCTGTGTGTATAAGTGTTGTTTTATAATATAATATGCAAAAGTGTTTTATAGAGAAGAAACAATGACATTAACATATGGCATTCCTGTCATAATGAGTGTCAGGAACCGATCTGACTTGTATAAATTAGAAATGAGAAAGAGGGTTCTAGGTGATCAATGAGACACATAGCTAGGAACTGGATATGTTTCTGGGGCTGTTAGCCAGTAGATTCGCCTATGTTATGGGAAGAAGTTAAGGCCCCAAGTGGTGTGGGACAATGGTCTGTATTCTGTCCATTATATTTTAAATAAACGCTGATTGGCCAGTAGCCAAGCAGGACGTATAGGAGGGACAACCAGACAGGAAGTAGAGGCCTGTCAATGAGGACAGGAGAATTCTGGGAAGAAGGAAATCCTATTTGGCAGTCCTGACCCAGCCACAGAAGAAGCAAGATGTGACTGCCTCGCCAAATAAGGTACCGAGCCACGTGGCTAACACAGACAAGAATTATGGGGTAATATAAGTTATAAGAGTTCATAAGAAATCTGAGCTACTAGGTCAATCAGTTTATAACTAATGTAGACCTCTGTGTAATTTCTTTGGGACTTAACGACTGCAGGAACTAGGCAGGACAGAAACTCAGACAACACCCAAGGATACATAGGATGCACAGGAGAAATGTGTACACCCTACGAAGCTAACCAGAATGAAGAGTGTGCTGCAGACCAGGAGATGGCCTGTGAGTTAGAAATGATGGCAAACATGTTCTGCAAGGTGTCTGTGTGATGCATTGGCAAGCCCTCTGTTTAATCTGCTGGAGACCGGGAAGTGGGATTTTACAGTAAGAAGATCACACGCTGTCCTTTCCCTGTCTGTGTTGTGACCTCAGACCCACAGAAACTAAAACAAGACAGAAAGCACCGGTGTCCCAGAAACTACAAACTTAGGGAGAAAGGATAGTGGTAAGTTGTCTCTACCCATTTTCTGGGACACAATAAACATTTCTCAGAAGGCAGATCTTGAAGCCCTTGGTCAGTAGACTGCATACCACCTGCTGTACTCTCTGGGAATCAGGAATAATATTTTTAAGTGGCTGAAGACAATAGTAACAGGAAAGTATATTTTGGTTTTCAAATGTCTGTGATCATGAATGAAGTCTTCCTAGACCGCAGCCACTGGCCTTGGTTTCTGCATTTCCCATAGCTCCGTGTCTGCTATCAAGGCAGAGCTGAGGAATCTCAGCAAGGGCCTTATGTTGGCAAAGGCCAAAATATTTACTAGCTGGCTCTTCACAAAATAATTTTGCCAAGCCCTTGTCTAAGCCAATTAGGTTTTCTTTCAGTTTGTGAAACTGACCTCGCATGGCTTAGCTGCTCACTGATCAAGCTCCTTCAGGTCTATGACTAGATTTTAAATGTGTCAGCCTATGTTAATCTCTCTCCATCCCTCTCTCCCTCCCTCCCTCCTTATCCCTCCCCCTCTTTTCCTCCTTTCTTCCCCATCCCTCTCCCTCTCCATAAATTTTGACTTATATGATTGTGATCTTTACACCTTGAGAAGACTTCTATCTCACTATGATAGTATTTTCTGTAACCGGCCATAACCCTGAACCAACAGTGCTCTGATTCTCACCCAATGACCATGAAATGACAAACTGAAGAAATCACCGTATGTGGGGAGACAGTACTGGAATTGTACATTGACTCGGGAGAGCTCCTACCAATTGTACTTCATGCCTCTATGAATAATGGTTTAGTTTTTTTTTCTATTCCAAATTGTATGTTTCTTTCTATTTTCTCTTCAAACTGGGTCGATTATATGGTATGTTATAATTTTGAAGGTGGACTAGACATGACATTGTCTTAAATATCAACAACACTGTTTTTATTGTATTCACCTTAAATGGTCACCTTTAAACAGCCTCACTTTTGACAGAAAAGACCATGCTTCTCGGATGCAGCAGTCAGTAGGTGCTTGAATTGTGACAAAGTAAAAGGCCCAGGAAGCAAGAAACACTGCTGTGGAGATGAAAAGGGCACCAGAGCCAATGTACAGCTTAAGGTGTCATCAGCTGACTGTGGACAGGCCTTGCACCTGCCTGTCCCTTGGCTCTTCCTTTCTAGTCTAGGGTGACGTTACTGCAAACGAGAAACTGTCCCTTTCTCTATTTCTCAACTCCAGAAGAATGCTCACTCAACTGAACTACTCTTTAGCATCACCAGACGCTTAAATGTTAAGCTGTGGTTTAATTCAGATTTAAGGATTTATTTTGCTATATGCTAAAAGGCAATATTGGTAATGCTATTTATCTTTAAGAAATGGGCCTTAAATTAAAAAGAGGTAGGCCAAGAAACTATTGCTTTTTTTTTTTTGGTTTTTTGAGACAGGGTTTTTCTGTAGCTTTGGAGCCTGTCCTGGAACTAGCTCTTGTAGACCAGGCTGGTCTCGAACTCACAGAGATCCTCCTGCCTCTGCCTCCCGAGTGCTGGGATTAAAGGCATGCGCCACCACCGCCCGGCCAAACTATTGCTTTTTATTACACAAAATTTACATGATTTTATTTTTTTAAAGCTAGCATAAAAACATTATATATTCTTAGACATATTTTTGAGGCAGAGTGCCACTTCCTATTCCAAGGCTGACCTTGAATTAGCTGTGTGACCCAGGTGAACTTCAAATCCATCGTCTTTCTCCCTCAGTCTCCAGGGTAGTATCAGGACTGTACACATGCTACCCACACTTGGCTTTTTATGTTATACTCAATTTTTAAATGTTTAGTTTAAAGAAGGAGGAGGAATGAACATTTCTACCAGTTCACCTCTAGTGAATGAAGCTAGATATGGTACTGAGTGTTTGCCATGCCCTGACTTTAAACCTATTCTTCAGAGTCGCTGCTGACAGTGAACAGGACAAAATGACCGTGAATTCCCTCCTAATCCCAGACTCTCTACTTCTGTCTCTCTGAACTATTTCCCCATTCACAAGCAAGGCCTCCAAGAGCTAGGCAGGTGGAAAGTTTCAACTTCTAAAGTTCATTCGTGTTTTTTATTGTTCTAGCACACACACACCCACAAAATTAATGAGATTACAATAAACAATATTTTATTTCTTCAAAACTTCAAAAAATCATTTAAAACAGATCTTGCATGAGATTTATCCCTTCAGGCTGAAATAAAGCATTAGAGTTTTTGTTAAGGGAAACATTTTCTAGAAATGAAAGAAAACAGAGCCATAATGGAATTGTGAATACAGGCGTCACAGTCACACCGTCTAAGAGAACATTAAAACTGTGTGGTGGTGGGCTGCTCTAATTTTATGTACACATATTTTCCCACAAGAATCGTGTTTCTTTAGTTTTATAGATTGTTCTCACTCACTTAATTGGTGATACAATTACATCTGAAAATTAAGAATTCAACCACATACACAAAAGAGAAACTCTATTCTTAATGATGTTGACAGTTTTCCTATGGATTCTCACCCCTCAGTGGGCACTCCTAGCCCTCGTGTACCAGCCATAAAGGAATGCCAACTAACTTTTTAGAACTCACAAATTTTTCCAGGTAATCCCATCTTTGCAATCACTATTATAATTTCTATTATTATATTCTATTATTCCCCTCTTGAATCCCGATCCTTTAATGAGCCCTATTCCTGCAAATCCTAGCTTCTGATAGCCAAAGACAACCTTGAGTGAAAGAGTCACTTAGACACCTATTCTGTGCACTCTTCTTAACGGATGATAGTGGTGGCAGTGGTGGTAGCGGTGTTTGTGGTGATGATGGTGGCAGTCGTGATGGCGGTGGTGGAGATGACATTGATGGTGATTCTGATGGTGTTGGTTGTAACTCCAGTTATCATTTTACAGATGGGAAACTGAAGTTGATATGAAAAGGAGAAAGTTAAAACATTCTTACTGAACAGTGGTCAGCAGAGGTTTGAATTGCCTTCTGCTACTGGCAGACATGAATCAAAGACGTCTCTTCTCTACAGACATTTGGGAAGAACACATAACCAGACTCGGTGTAGAATAGTCTGAAATGGAAGCGGGGAGGGAAAGGCCATGGAGAAAGCCATGGCATCTGTGGTCACGGCTGCAGGAGGGTCTGGAGCCACCCTCAATGGGAGACAAACGCATGGACTACTAATTCTGGGTTCCAACAGTGTCATCCTGTGCAGCTGATGCAATTAATTCAGCTAAAGCAAATCTTTCCTGCAAGGAGGATTACACTGTCACAGCACACCCCTGATAAGGAGGTGCCAAGAACCTGGAAAACACTGGGAAACAAAAAAAAATTAACTTTCCCTTCATACGAGGAAAAGAAAATGGTTGCTTTTTAGGCAAGAGAGGGAGGGAAATAAAAATTATCTTGCACTACTTATGTGGGTTTGGATGCCCTACAGAGAGCTAATTTCATCCTCTCACTTTCACACTTGTGAATGGGAGTGGTTGGATAATTCTCTCTTCAACATTGTTCTAAGGGTTCAAAGGATGTGACCACACATGCCCCTCCATTGCCTAGGATGCCATCCACTGATTGCCTATTTTAGGACTTTTTCTTTCTGGTTGCTTAGCCCCTTAAACTAAAGTTTTATTGGGATATAGTCAGAAAATACAAGTGTACACATTTCATTCCCCAGGTAAGATTGACCCATGATAGCAACTTGATCAGAGCAATACTTTGACTTCTTCTTTATGTTGGTTTTGTCCATGGAAGTGATCCCTACCCTGACGCGTTGCTTCCATTTCCCTCCCTCCACACCTTCCACCAACCTAAAGTAGGAAACCCCTACTCTTTCATGCCATAGAAGTGTCCGGAGTTTGGGACAAAATGTTCTCCCTGCAAAACTCTGGAACTGAAAACCTTTGCTCGGTGCAGGGAAATGCTAATAAGTGTGCTGTCATCTCTAAGTGCATCTGTCCGTCTTTGTGTTTTCCACATGAGAGATGAGTTTTGACTCTTTGATCCATAAACATGAACAAGGTACACTAAACTGGAAGTTCCCATTTTCTCTAAGAGGAAGATAATATTTTGCCTGAAAACAGAAGGAAAGAAGAAAGGGTCCCCCCACACACACACCCTACCCAAGAGCATTCCATGAATTCCTGTTTCCTGATCTGGAAATATGGGGGTGATCGCCATAGAGAGAGATACATCCTTTCCCTGGATGGGGAAACAGGTTATTTCCTCCGCAGGAACCTTCAAGTTTCTATGAGCCTATCTCTACCTCATCCATCAGAGAAGGGCCTGTCACCAAATAATATATCATGTCCTGAAAACACTCAGTCACAAGTGGTGCATTCCTTAAAAGCAAAGAAATTGCCACATGGGATTCATATGACAGAGCCAGTGACCTAATGATCTACACTGCTTCCTTGCAAAAAACTGGATAGGAGTGGTCTCTGTTTTAAAGACAAGGTCTCTGTCTTGATAAAGACAAAAGATCTAAGCCAAGCTTCCCACTTCTGTTAGCCATCTCTAAACTATAGCCATGAAATTGTCAAAGGGTTTACAGGGTGTCTCTAACATTCAAGTACTTTGTGGATAACTGAAAGAAATAATAAACCTTGTGACATTTCTCAAGGCAATCTTCCTTTCATTGTTGGACACTATGATAGTCAAGTTATAGTCTATACCAGTCCGAGGGGATTGCAACAGACCCCAGAACAGTTCCACCCACTTTGGCTTCTCTACCCTACTCCATGGTTCCCTCCAGCATTTTCATCCAAGTCGCCAGCAGTCACAGGGATTATTTTAACATTGCAAATACATTTCAAAGGCAGAAGACTTGCATCCAGACCTCCGCAATTAACTGCTTTCCTTGTCCGTTTCTTCCCAAAGGTACTGCTAGGTACCCACACATGTCCAACTCATGTCTGAACCAGATGCTGTGTTCAACCTTTAGTCCTGCCAGATGCCCACTCTTTTATGCCCATTTTACAATTGAGAAAGCCAGGACTTGGGAAATATGCAGTAGTTTACCCAAGATTAGAAAGTTCTCTAGAAGAACCATCCTCTAACCCAGACCCAAGGTTAAAACAAATATTCAACTAACCCAGAAATCAACAAAGCAATCAATCAATGTGGGTGTATATATATATATATATGTGTGTGTGTGTGTGTGTGTGTGTGTGTAAACATATATATAATGTTATTACTCTTACAAAATAATTTTTCATTTTTGGCCTTTTAAAATGAAGCCCATATAGAAGACAATTAATTGTGATTAATTGTTTTGATACAAACACTGGTTTATTGAAAAAGAGCCTTCAATTGTGTGATCTAACTTGGAGAGATAGAGCAAGGGAGAGAACACATTTAGACTGACCTCTCCTAATAGGTCAGTAGTGAACCGAGGAGATCAACAGCCAGGGTCCAGATCTAGTTGTGAAGCCTGGAAAAAGAAAAACCTGCAATCTTGCCTGTACTCCTTATTTGCAAATCATGATAGCCCATCTCATCATGCTGTTCTCTCAGATATCATCTGCTGACTTTCAAATACGGAAGAGTAGAATTAGGTACATATTCACACATATATCACTCCTTCCCTCGTCTTTCCAGTATGGTAGTTTCATGACTTTCTTAAATGAATACTTAATGTTTATAATATGGTAACTATTTAAATTTTGTTCACTACTGAGTTTACACAGTACATCGGCATTATATAATATTGTAAATGCATTTCTCCTAGATAATATTAAAGGTCTTTATTATTTCTTCTGGGGAAGCATTATGCCAAATTCTTTCAAAGTCTCTCTCAATACGTGTGAACTCATCAGATAATTGATCAGTTTCACACATACACACACACACACACACACGAGAGAGAGAGAGAGAGACAGAGAGAGAGAGAGAAAGACAGAGAGAGACAGAGAGAGAGAGAGAGAGAGAGAGAGAGAGAGAGAGCTCCTTTTAGAAGCCCTTCAATCCTCCCTCTCTGGTTTAGACTGGCTTCTCTCCAGGCATCCTAAAGAGCACAGTCCTGAAGTATCCTTTTTCCCTTACACCATAAATCTCTTGGCTTCTTTCAGAGGATTGGAGCTCTTTGTTTCTGGATCTCATACCTTCCTCTTTGCTGTTTTTATGGCACACATACTTTAGTAGCTTTTGGAGAAATGTGTAAAGCCCCTGCATATCTAAAAGCACTTTATTCTATTCCATAACCTTGTTACCTTTCTATCATCTCATTTAAAGATGTCTTCCACTTTTATTCCTATGGCAGTAGGACATAGACAGCAACAGGATACTGACTTCCAGCATCAAGTCATGTTTACCAGTATGGTTCTTAGTCTTTGATAAAGGAATGTATTTTACTTTCTACTTAGAAATTTTAGTATGTTCTAGCCATTCTATCTGTGTATGAGAATGATTCCCAGTTGCTCATATATTTGAATAGTTGGTTCTCAGTTGGTAGAACTGTTTGAGAAGAGTTAGAAAGGGTGACCTTGTTGGAGGAGGTGTGTCACTGGAGACCAGCTTGAAGCTCTAGTAAGCCATTCTCAGTTATCCCCATATTTTCAGTTTTTCAGTTCTCTCTCTCTGTCTCTCTCTCTCTCTGTCTCTCTCTCTCTCTCTATCTATCTATCTATCTATCTATCTATCTATCTCTATCTCTGACTCTATCTCTATCTCCTCTCCTCTCCTACTGCTCCAGAACCGTGCCTGCCTGCTATGGCTATGCTTCTCACCTTGATTGTCATGGATTCTAACCTCTGAAACTGAGCCCTCAATTAAATGCTTCCTTTTGTAAGTTGCCTTGGCCCTGGTCTTTTGTCACAGCAACAGAAAGGAAACTAAGACAGTGTATATGCTAAAGAGTTTTCAATGAAGTGCCTACATGTATGAGTGTTTGCAAATGTGCATGTTTCTTCATTATTCATTCATCAAATTGACCTTTAGTAAAAGCAGATATACTATATTGTCTTGCCTTTCAAATGAAATAGAGATGTTTTGGATAGTTTAATCTCTCCTGTAACTGCTTCTTCATCCTACCATCACTTCATATTTCTGTTGTGATCTCTTTTTCATATTAGAAAACTTCCAGGAATATATAGTCATGTGCTCTCCTTAAGTACAGAACATCTAAGTCTGGCTAGATGTGCAGATGCATGGGAGGGGATTCCAGGAGGTGGGTCTTCATGTAACATGGGGAATAAGAAACCTTTCTAGCAGAGGCGCTTCTGGAAGGGCTGGCTGGTTTTCACAGAGAGGAATCGCCTGCTATCCCCTCAAAATCAAGTGTAAAGCCATCTGGCAGCCCTGTTGGGAGAAGGGAGACTGGAGTCTACTGTCCTCCATACAGACTTCCGCTGGAAACCTTGCTGTTTTCTGTATGTTCCCTCTGCTGTGCCAGATTTTCCCAGACCAGATCTCTGGCTCAGCTTTAAGAGAACAAACTCTTTTATGGCTTGGTCCTTTGCAGGGGGTAGGAGGTGGTGGTGCCCCTCGATTTCCCGTTTCTATAAACCCACTCAGCTGTTTTCTGCTGCTTCCCTCACCTCCTAAGACACCTGGCACCTCTAGTTCCTCTGCATTTCCAGAAGCTGGCACAGCAGCCTGCCAGGCCGCCTTGTTTCCTTCTCCTACCAGCTTGCATTCCACTATTATGGTAATGCTGTGCCAAGTCAGTTACCATTCATTTGTGTGTTTGCTTTTCTCTTATCTTTACAAAACACAATTGACATTTCTTTACCAATGGCATCTGCTCTTTTTTTTCTGGCCTTTGAGATTTAAGTCTTCTTCAAGATTTTGCTGTCTTTTTTTTTTGTAGGATTTAAGATGCCAGATTTAACCCAAACTATCATCTTTACGATTTCCACTTAATTTTATATCAAAAGCTGACTTCTCCATACTAAATACTAGACCTGCTGCCTTCCACGGCTTGCTCATGTCTATCTTACCTTGGATCTGTGACTGGAACTGTAGGACAAGTCAGCATTCACTGTATCAGCAACTCTGGCCCAAACTCCCTTTCGCATGAAAGGGTCTCTTCCTCTTTCTCTTTGGTACTTTCCTTAATATTTACTTCTAGAATAATAGTGTTACCTTTTTTCAGTTATTGACACTTGTTACCTGATTGATTTCCAGAAAGATGGTTCTAAATCACTCGTCTCCTTGAAAATGAGGCCGTCACCACATGGGCTTCACCCCTCCATCACCAGCATCATCAGGGACATTATCCATTCTCAAAATCTCTGCCAGCTGTGTCTCATTATTGCTTTAATTTGCATTCTCTGCTGATAAGTGCCATTACACTTTTTCATGTATTTATTAGTAACATATATCTCCTGTTAGTTGTTTGGGAGCCAGAACTACATTTTTCATTTTTCCTAAGTTCTTTCCTTCTCTCTCTCTCTCTCTCTCTCTCTCTCTCTCTCTCTCTCTCTCTCTCTCTCCTCTCTCTCTCTTTCTCTCTGTGTG